>ML799169.1:89859-126663 GCA_009831015.1 Picea engelmannii
ATAACCATCAGCAAAAGGCGTACATAGGGGCCAATATTTCTTGGAGATCTAAAATTCTTATTGTTCAATTAAGGACTAATTCTCATCAACTCCGTTGTGAAACAGGGCGCTGGAAAAGGCCAAAAGAAAGGTGGGAAGAAAGAGTATGTATTTTTTGCTCGTCCAGAAAAGTGGAAACAGAAAAATATTTCATTTTAGAATGTGAGGCCCTCAAAGACAGCAGGGAAAATTATGCAGATATTCTGGCAGCTAATTCTTGGGATAATCTATTCAGCAAAGAGTTTGTTGAGAAGCTGGGAGCGATTATTGTAAAACTTCACAGGAAAAGAGCCGAATACAAAAGCCAGATGGAAAAACAATCTGTCTCATAGGCTATTTTAGCCTCGTGGACGTTAAAAATACTTTCTTTCATTCTTTCAATTTAAAATTGACAGTATTCAACGTTTTGATTGGGGATATTGGTAGGAAATTCAAACAGAAATTGTTGTATATGTAGATTTGAGTGGTTAATTATGTTTAATTCTAGTGTTTTGGGGTTTTTCAAAACGCTAAATCCATTTCTATATTTAGAAATGCAATTTAAATAACAGAAAAATATGATTTTACCTTTAAAGTTTGGTATCTCGACCATCCACAACCCAATCCTAAACTCTAACGCCCCTTTGAAACCTTTAACAACACCATAGATTTAAATTTTTTAATAAAATTTAAATTTATTTATTTATATAAAATTGATATTTTTAAATAAACTCCAAGTCCTCAATTTTAATATAAAAAATGTTTTTAATCCATCTTTATAAAATAAGATTTAAAATATTTATCACATCCCCCAAACTATGTAGTTAACTTTAGCATTTCGTGTTAACACATATATTAAACATAACAATTATCATATCAATTAAATTAAAAGAAGCTGACATAACAATTTTCACAAAATTCAAAAAGAGTGTGTTTGATGGAAATTCTTCATAGTTCTTGTTTTTTTTTGGTTCAAGAAGTTGCATTTAGCAATTGTCTTTACCCCATTTCAATAAGTGTTGTGATTTGTAATATTATTTTTTTAAAGTAGTTTGAGATTTTGAATCTTTTTAATTTATCAATAATTTTTTAGAAATGTTTTTTTTAATTTTTAAAAATATCTATTTTTATTTTTAAAAATTGTTGGATTTGCATTTTTGAATGATTAACTAAGTATAATCTAAGTGTTCCAGGGGTTTTTAAGAAAATGTTGAATCTATTTATACATTAAAATGCTTTTAAACAATAAAATTGTGATTTTACCATCTGATCAAAAATATTAAAATGTAAAAAATTTAAACAAAGTTATTTTTTAATAATGTTTTTCTTTTTTTTAAACTTAAAATTGATGTTTTTAACATATTAAAAAAATTAATTTTTCTAATTTTTAATTATATATTCTTAATCAATTTAAGAAGTTATATATTTTAAATATAGTTTTTAACACTTTTAGGTAATAAATGTTGTTAAATAATGGTACTTTTAAATATTTACCTAAAAATATATATATATTTAAAAGCTAGTTAAAATGATAGTGTTTAATATTATTTTATTTGAAATAATGTTTCACATAAAACTGAAGCCATAAAGTAAACTTAATAATATGGTAAATATCATATTAAAAAGATTCATGATAAAAAAAATAGTTTATAGATAGTTATTTTTATTGTAAAATCTAGAATATTACAAATATAACTCATCAATAATATATCAAATTGGTGCTTTTTTCCTCAATCTTCTAGAAAAAAAATAGATAATTAAAAATCGCGATCAAGGATTTGGCTCCGCCAAGGGTTTTGGTTTCAGGGTCATAGCCGCCATGAGTGCGCTTGGGGGCGGGGATTCGGCTCCCCCCCCTTCTTCCTTGATCGATGACGCATTCAGGAAACTCGTCAACGCCCAAGGTAAGAAACCTTCTCAGTTTGTTATCCCAAAATTCATCAAGAAACTTGACGCGATCTCGGGAATAACTTTGTCGAAAGACCAACCCATCAAGATTGCCCTGGCTTTGGCTGATAGGGGCTTAGTCAGCCAATTTATGGGGTTATGGCCTTCGACAAAGACAACGGACGACTGGATCCAGCGAAACTGGAGGCCCCATGATCCGGATTATTTTTGGCACGAAATGAGATCGGAGATATAATAAAGAAATGCACAAAGATATCGCAGATATTCAATAATATAACAAAAATGTATCAGAGATGCAACCTTAAACACATATATACAGTAATACACTATTTCTATTAATGAAAGAAATGTACAGAGACTGTAAAAATACAGAGTGAAAGACTCGCTAGAATGGTGGCATCTTATCTCTGAGAAGAGATGTGACGGCTACTCGCATTCGCAAGAAGATGATTACAATGAGGCTCTGAAGGCCTTTTTACAATAAGCAAGAACGCCAAAAACCCTAGACATCCAAAAACCTAACCCTAGGAGATGAAGCGCCAAAAGTCTTGTGGGCCCCATTTGGGTAAGTGAGTACATCAACTTCCTGGGGTCGTAACTTTTGCATACGATCTCCGTTTTAGGCGTGTGATAGCTCGTTGGAAAGGTATCGTCGAGGAGATTCATTTTGGGGGCTCATTTATTCCTTTGGCTATCATTGAGAACCTCGATCTCGAAAAACCTTCATTTGGGCCCTCAAAATGGCCCTCGAAGTTAAAACCTGCTAAAAATAGTAAATTGTCAGAAAACTGTTTTGAGCCATTTGGAAAAGGCGGGTGGCCACCGATATCCACCTGGATCACCCCAACTGCAGCAAAGTGTAACCTGCTACCCCGTGGGAAGGGGCTTCTTTATATTTGAGTTCATTTCAACAGAAGATCGTGATTTGATATTCAGGAGCGGGCCCTATTTCATGGGCACCCAAGGCCTATATCTAAATAGATGGACGCTCAAATTTGACCCTATTGTTGATGTTCCAAAAGAGGTCCTGGTCTGGGTTCGCCTCCCAAATCTACCGGTCCACTGTTGGAGCTTCCAATCCCTGCAAATGATCGGAAACAGGCTCGGGAGGTTCATCGATAAAGCTGACAACAAAGGACATTACACCTGTGCCAGAATATGTGTAGAAGTCGATCTCAAAGCTGGGCTCTCAGAAGCGGTAAAACTCACTGTAGGAACCTGGCATCATTACCAAAAACTAGATTATGAACACCTGTCGTTCAAGTGTAGGAACTACCACGAACATGGCCACTTCCAGAGCAACTGTCCTAAAACTCAACCTTCGGCGAAAGAAGACGGGGAAGTTTGGCAGAAGGTAAAGAAGGGAAAGGCAGCAAAGACAAGAGAAAAAAAATATCAATATCTAGAAAAGCAAAACCTTTCAAGACCAGAAGTCAATGAAGGACCAACAAAATCAACCGAAGTAACAGAGCCTCAACTCCATGAACCTTCGACATCTAAAATCCCTTAACCGAATCTCGAACCAACAATTTCAAAAAGCCCTGATAAATCACAGGATGAACACATCAGTCTAAGCACGGAATCTGGAGGAGAATCGGATGGAGGAACTTCTTAATCAAGTAGCTCTCATGGAACTCCAGAAAGGCCATCGAGAGGAAGGAAACCCGAGAAAAAGAAAAGAGAAGAAAAATCCTATCGGGATGTAGCGCAAGGAGCCCAACACACCATTCCTGAAATGATGAGCACCAGATCCACAAGGAAACAAGGAAATGCCTCGAAAGGAGCCACCACCCTCCAAATCTTCAAGTAATGCAGTACGTCTCCTGGAATTGTAGGGGTCTCGAAAGAAAATTAAAAGAAGATGCCCTAAGAGATATAGTCTGAATGACAAAACCCGAGATTCTCCTAATTCAGCAGACTAAACTAGAGGAAGATGACCTCCTCGAAGCAAGATATTCATTCTGGGAAAAAAGAACCTGGAAAAGCCGTAAGTGCAAGAGGAGCCTTGGGAGGTATAGCCACCTTCTGGGACAACTCTAAACTAGATCTGATTGATGAAGAAAGCAATACTCATTGGATCTATACCAAACTTCTTCATAAAGAATCGGGACATCAGGTAAGTCTGTTTAACCTCTACGTCCCGCTTCTTCTGTCAGAAAAGAAGACCTGTTGGGACTCTCTAAAGCTTTTTCTTAATGCACATAACACTGAAAATTTAATAATCGCTGGAGATCTCAATGTGACCCTCTCATCCATGGAAAAAAAAGGGGGCTCGTCGGTCCGCAATCCAGCAAGAGAATGGGTGGAAGATCTTATGATTGATTTGGATCTAGAAGATGTCAAGCTAGACCGGGGAAAATATACTTGGTCCAATAAACGGGTTGGCTCGATACATATTGCAGCTCGACTGGATAGATTCCTAGTCCAATCCTCCTTCCTGACTTTCGGTCTCATGGCAAGATCAAAAATCCTTCCAAATTACACCTTCGATCATAAACCCATCCTCCTTTCTCTCGACCCTGGGGAAAATTTGGGCCCTATCCCTTTCCGTTTTATCCCCCTCTGGACAAACCAAGAAGGATTCCAGGAATTCGTCTCTAAATCCTGGCAAAGACAGACGCTAGGCTCCCCTTTCTTCATTTGCGAAGAAAAGCTTAGTAGATTAAAAAAAGATCTCAAATCTTGGGCAAAGAACTTCAGCTCCCCTTCCACAGAAAAAAATTGCACTCAAATTGCCCTAGACTGCCTTCAAAAAGCCTCTGAATACACCCCGCAGACCAAGGATTCTTTATCCCAAGAGGTCGACCTTCAAAAATCCCTCCACAAAGCCTGCAGAACCGAAGAAGAGTACTGGAGAATACAATCAAGAAATCTCTGGCTCCAAGCTGGGGATAAAAATACAACCTATTTTCACAAGCAAGTGGAAGCTCGGAAGAGTTTCAATTCAGTTACTCAAATTAACTCCCAAGGTCAATTCATCCAAGATTTTGAAGGAATAAAGAGAGTTGCGCACTCCTATTTCAAAGATATGTTCACCGCCCCGGAAGATGAAGCTTTAGATCCTACGAGCTATCCTTTATCATCAGTTTCGGAGCTAGTAAGGATTGAGGAGAATGAAAAGTTGACAGCTCCAATAAGCATGGAAGAGATAAGAAGATCCCTAAACCAAATGGATCCAGAAAAAGCCCCAGGTTCGGATGGGTTCATCGCTCGGTTCTACACCTCCTGTTGGCCTACTATTCAGAAAGACCTACTCAGAATGGTCAAGAAATCACAGAAGTGTCTCAAAATGGGAGGAAGCACCGACTCATCCTTCCTAGCTTTAATTCCCAAAGAGAAAGGAGCCAATAACTTCAGCAAATTCCGGCCCATCTCCTTGTGCAATATAGGGTACAAGATCATCACTAAAATAATTGCTAACAGGCTCAAGAATTTTCTCCTTGGAATTATTCCGGAAAATCAAGGAGGCTTCATAAAAGGAAAACATATCCTGGACAATATCATCCTAGTCCAAGAGGCCATTCACTCCAGCTACCAGAGGAAAGAGAAAGGTATGATTGTTAAACTAGATCTAGCAAATGCATTTGATAAAGTACATCTCGATTTTCTTTTTGCAGTCATGGACAAGCTTGGATTTGGGGAAAACTTCACAAATTGGGTCAAAGCTTGTGTCTCTCGCCCCTGGATCACCCTACTGGTTAACAGATGCCCCACAGAATTCTTTCAAGCCTCAAGGGGATTAAGGCAAGGCTTCCCCATGTCTTCGCTTCTTTACGCCATCTAGGCATTAGTTCTTAGCTTCCAGTTAGACAACTGCCTCCAGAACAGGTCCCTTTCAGGAACAAAAATGGCCCAAAAGGCCAAACATATTAACCACGCTCAGTTCGCCGATGATACCCTATTACTTGGTGGAGCCAACGCCAATTCAGCTAGGCGCTTCAAAATTGAGCTCGATAAGTACAAGGACGCCTCAGGCAGCGAAATCAGTCTGCACAAAAGTAAGATTTTCAGGTGGAATTGCACGGCTAGGGAAATCACGGACATTTCCAGAATTCTCGGAATTGATGGTACAATTACTTGGGACTCTTTCAAGTATCTGGGAGTCCCCCTATTCAAAACATCCTCAAGAGTAAGCCATTGGCTATCCTTTCTAGAAAAATTGAAGCTCGGAATTCAGGCCTAGGGGGAAAACTGGCTAAATCAGGCTGGGAAAGTCGTTCTGATAAAGTCTGTCCTAAATAGCCTCCCTCTTTTCCAGAACTCAATCCTCATGGCCCCTAAAACAATTAATCTCAAAATAGATCAAATGATGAGGCGTTTCCTCTGGGAAGGAGGTAGGAACAACGAAAGAAAACTACATCTTATCAGCTGGGACAAGATAAAAAAGCCTCTGCTAGAAGGCGGTCTACAATTCCGAGACGTGGCCACCCAAAACCTTGCAATGGGGGGAAAAATTTTGTGGCTCTTAGTGTCGGGGAAAAAAACATGGAGTAAAAGAACCCTCTGCAAAAAGTACTTCTTGGGGCAAAGAGACAAATGCCTGGAACGACCACCAAAAGTTCTGAAAGGCTCATCGATTTTCTCTCTCCTCCTGAGAGCTCTAGAACACCTGAAAGCAAATCTTCACTGGATCCCTGGAAATGGAAAGAAGATTAAGATTTGGGAGGATCCTATCCTCAATTCCAAACCCCTAAACCAATTGGAGGGCATGGAAAATATCAAAATCTAGCTTTAGAACAACAGCCGCAAAACCCTCTGGGACATCTTGGAATGGGAGGAAGGGGATAACTCTCCCTAGAAAAAGTGGAATCTAGGAGACTACCCTGACTTTCTCGAGGCAGAAGCCAAGGTCCTGCTGGAAGAGCTCCAAGGAAAGTCCCCTTGCAAGAGCTCGATAAAAGACTCTCGAGGCTGGGGGGACTCTACGGGAAAATACACTGCAGCAGCTGGTTACAAAGTTATTCAAGCAATTTCTCATGTTCCTCCCGACCCCTCTCCCTGGAAAACTATATGGCATTTCTCCTCTATCCCCAAGATTGATATGTTCAGCTGGAACTTAACCCACAAAAGCACCCTCACCAGTGAAAATCTAAAGAAGAAAGGTTGGGAAGGACCCTCCAACTGTCCTCTCTGTAAGGATGCCGAAGAAACCGCAGACCATCTCTTCATTGAGTGTGTGTATACAACTAAAGTTTGGACTCATATTTAAAACCCCTTAAGCATCAATGTGCCCCAGTCCCCGTCTGAGTTGATAAGCAACTGGAAGTACCTTTCCCAGTTCTCCATGAAGAAAAAGAACCTCTTAGAAAACTGTTGGATGTGGCTACCTAAGTTCCTATTCTGGAAAGTATGGCTTGAAAGGAATAACATAATTTTTCATGAGGAAAGTCGAACCCCATCTCAGGTCGCCCAAAAGATTAAAGCCATGATGAGTGAATCCCTTAACTCCAATCAGACTTTGAAGAACTTAACCCCTCTAACCCCGGAGGAAGACCTTTGGCTCATAGTTTTTTTCCCGAACCATCTAAGCAGAACAAACCTCAAAATCCCCCCAAAAGAAAGATGGGAAATAAGAATGGAAGAGCTCGAGTTTATAAAATGGTGTTCCTCCCTGGAAGATCATTGTCTCTTCTTCGACGGGGCCTCGAAAGGGAATCCTGGTCCAGCAGGAGGGGGAGGGGTTTTGATGGATCCGTTGGACAAGGTGGAACTCTCCTACGCATGGGGGCTCGGAACAGACTCCAACAACCATGCCGAAATCCTCACCCTGTGTCAGGGACTAAATCTAGCAGCGGAATGGAATTTTCAAAGAATAGTAATTTTCGGAGATTTCAGGATAATCATTCAGGCCATCAACGATAAAAAGAAACCAAAGACCCTCAAGCTAGCCCACATCTACTCGAAGATAATCCTTCTCCTATCTAAATTCACCTCCTTTAAAATCTATCATATTCTCATAATTTTTAACAATCTTGCGGATGCCGAGGCCAATAGAGGCTCTCTCATGAGCAAGAACACGCTCCGTGTGAATGGTGAAGACAAGGACACCTCAATCTCGTGAACCTTACCCCTGTCATGTCGGGTCAGACTTTGATCAGAAGCGAGTGGAGGCTCTGCTTATTCATCCACGTGTTCTACTCTCCAGAACAGAAATCAACCACTTACGAGCAATGTTCATTTGGCGTGATGATGAAGGGGACAGTAAAGGTATGGAGCACCTCTCCGATCCAGGTGATTCAGCAGGCAATCCTTGTTATATCTTGGCCAAGGCGCTCCAGTTCTTCACCGATCTACCCCAACACCAAAGCTATTATCGCAGAAATTCGTGGTGCAAAGGAAGGAAAGAGACAATGGCTTCACCCTCATCTCCTAAACCCATGCTAGAAGAAAGAATCAATCTTATGTAGACAGAGCTAGATAGGATCAAAGGATCGGTCAAGGAGTAGACCAACCTAATGCTCAGCCTGGATGTTGTTGGAGCTAACCGTTGGGACTCTATAAATCAAGAGCTCAAAGCGCTCAGAGAAGAAGTCGTAAGCGAAGTCGAGGTCAACTTCAAAGACATTGCAAATGTAATTAGAGGGATGCGCCACCAGTTAAGCAAGCTTGAAGCGAAGGTCGAGGAGCTCTCCAAAGCCTGGCCCAACACCTCAAAGGCCCAGGCGATTTCAGACAATGACTAGCCCATCCAGCGTACCGTTACTGTAATCTTCTCCCTTGTTCACGACAGCTAAATCAAACTCTTCGGGTCCCCTCGAGACCTTCTTCTAGCCTCTGGAATTTTGTAAAAATGGCTTGAGGTATCTCCCAAAGCAAGCTTTTTTGTTTTCTGCTCTACTGTGGTTTGTAATGCACCCGACAACCTATTTGCCGGACTATAATCTATAAATCCAATAACCGTTTCTGTAAAATATATATATATATATATATATATATATATATATATATATATCAAATTGAACATGTTCCTCGAGGATATCTTAAAACTAACCAATAGTATCAAATATGTCAAATTCATCATTTTCAATATTTACATTTTCATTATTAGAAGCTTGACTTTCTTCTTAGATATAGTAATGCTCTTTTATTGGATCTTTGCATATATACAATTTGTTTAAAGTGGTAATTTCCAAACAACTTTTAAGGTGGTTGAGGTTCCTTTGACATTTATGCTACATGTGATGCATTGAAATCTCATTTCTTCAAACCAACTTTTTTGCATTTCATTTGGAATAGTTTTAATAGCAATAACTCTCTGCTTAATGAAATTACATTTTAGTGTATCATTTTCAGTGGATATGCAATTTCTTCTCTATAAAAAACATGTTAGTGTTGTACCTAATCGCTACACAGAGAAAATTAATTAATAAAATAGGACAAACAAACATAGATTATAAATGATAAAAATTGAAGTATGCTTTCCTATATATTCTAAATCTAATCGAACAAATAAAAAACTCAATCTCCTTTACTTGAAAATATATCTCTAAAATAATTAATTGGTGCTTGTGACTTTTGATAAATATGTACAATCTCTCCATTGAAATATTTTTCTTGATAAGTTAACTTTTTAACCACTATATAATTAACTATGTTTGTCTCCATCACTTCAATTGATAAGAACAAGATCATAAGTATTGTCTTTTTCCCAACATGCAAGTTGTATGCTTTCAATATCACTCATAAATGGATCATTAATGGAGCTACTAATATCTCATAAATGGATCATTAATGGAGCTACTAATATTAGGTTTGTATTTGTAATATAAATAATAAGAGTTCAATTAACTTGTAAATAATTAAAATTGATTTTTAATTTCAAACACTAAACAATGCACTTTAAATCTCTTACCAATAAAGTTGCTTCCTTGAATTTTCTTTACCTTTGAAGGTTGATAGCACCAACCCTACTTGTGTGTCTAAATGAAAAACCACAAGTCTCCAAAATGGTTATGTTGTGACATTTATAAATCGTGTAACCTCTTGATTGAATGTTTGGTAGGTATAATGTTCATAATCATAAAACCAATGTTTTATATATTGTAACCATGAGGGATATCTGCAATAACTAGAGAGTACTCCTTTTTAGGAACAAGATTTGCAATGTTTTCATAATCACCTAATATTACTTTACATTGCACAGTGTCAAGCCCATTCAAAACATAGTGATCAAGGTTATCATCAAGTTGAACATTTTCAAGAGTTGCCTTCTTCGTTTTTCCAACTTGGCTCTTTGCATATATCTTTTAAAAATATTTTCGTCTTCCATATCTTTTATGAAAAAGACACACACACAGTGGCATAAACCTACAAATGAATAAAATAAATATAAGAAACCAACATACTTTTTTGAATGCAACAAAAATTGTCTTGGGGTCGTTGTAGAGATTGACTTTGGATATTTACATCTAACATCATCCCAACTATTTTTATTCAACAATCTAACCATTTTATCTTGCACTCTCATATGAACCTTGTGACTAGATAAATAGAATAGATATTGTTATAATGATATCAATGGCAAAATACTTAATACATTAATATGTTAAATTGAAAAAATAAATTTTATAAACCTAGCATTGATAAAAATAAATAAACAAACAAACTTACTTCTCAAATTCATTAACCATGTATTCCATTGATAATTCACCTAACCTTACACATGATAATATGGTCGTGACAAATGTTTCATCCTTAACTCCTTACATTGATCTCCAAGGTGTTATAGTTATGTCTTTTGGTAGATTCTTGAATTCAAGACTTATCATACCATTGTTTACTACAAAAGTCGTATGTCTTTTAGCCTTCTATTTTTTTATACTAATATTCTCCCACAAGCTAAATATCTCATCAATCAAGTACATGTATGTCTAATTTAAATCCCAATTGAAAATAATTATCTCCAGCTCTAAATGCATCACTTCATTTGTGACATTTTTGTTTCACACTTACCTCGTCAATTGGAAACCTTATTTTCATACAACATGGCTTCTAAAAAATTGCATCAACATTTAATATGTCATCATCATAGATTTCTTTAAATTCATTATGGATAAATCTCACCCTTTGATGAATGTTATGGCATCTTATACTTACTATTTATAGTATTGTTGAATACCTAATCCCCAAATTATGGTAAATTGTAAATAAACTAAATGTGAAGAGTCGTAGGTGATAGGAAAAGTCACACGAAAGGTGAAGACCAATCGTCATTGAATGTATATTTATTGAGGTTGCATGTTAATGAAGATCATCAAGTGTGGAGTTACAATTTATGCCCATGCTTGGCCTGTTAGTGGTATCATATCCAGAGCAGAGGGGGAAGACACAACCAAGGTGAGAGATATAATATTCATTGTACCCATTGTGGAAGGAATGGGTCACATGAACCAAATGATTGCATAATTGATTCGGATTATTTTCGGAACGAAATGAAAGCAGAGATATTACAATGAAATTCACATAAAAATTGTCAGAAACAAAGAAATACAACAATACATGATTTCTATTAATGAAAGAAATGTACAGAGACTATAAAAATACAGAGTGCAAGATTCACTAGAATGGTGGCAGCTTTGTCTCTAAGAAGAGATGTGACGGCTACGCTCATTCGCAAGAAGATGATTACAATGAGGCTCTGAAGGCCTTTTTATGGTAAACATGAATGTAAAAACCCTAGACATCCAAAAGCCTAACCCTAGGAAATGAAACACCAAAATTCATGTGGGCCCCTTTGGGGTAAGTTAGTACATCAACTTCTCGGGGTCGTAACTTTTTCATACGATCTTCGTTTTAGGCGTGTGATAGCCCATTGGAAAGGTATTTTCAAGAACTATGCATTATTCCATTAAACTTTGACTCTGTCTACAGTTTAACTGTGCAAAGCCAAGAAAACATTGTTTAGAGCCCCAAAACGGCCCTAGAAGTACAGAAAGATGTACTGACATGAACACTTCCAAAATAAGCCACTTGGAATAAATCGGTGGCCACCAATATCCACTTGGATGATGTGTAGGGCTTCAAGATAGCCCCGTAAGTACAAAACCCACAATTACAAAGAAATTTCCCCATTACAGAGAAACTTGTTGAACTGAAAACTGTCCAGATGAGCTAGTTGGAAGTTGGAACAGGTGGGTGGCCACTGATATCCACATGGATCAATCCTCCCCCCTTAGGAAGCAATGGTCTCCATTGCGTTGAGTTCCCAGGGAAGAGGGAAAAGTGTTTTCTGAATCTAAATCTTGGTGAGTTGTGTGCCTTGTTGGAGAAGTTGTGTTGCTTGGTCTGTGGAAGGTTGTCACGAACCTGTTGGTGGTGGGGTTGAATCTGTTCCATGAATTCGTTGTCTCTAGGATTGATGGGGCATTGTGTAGGCACCATCGTAGGTGATGAAACAATTTCTGCAATTTGATTTTGTTGGATAGAAGGTGTTGAGGCTGCAGTGGTTGCAGGGGCCTTCTGTGCATCCTTTGAAGAGACTGTGAAGAGGATGAATTTTGCAGTATGATAGATTACCTTGCGGCACTATTTTGGTGGAACAGTAGTTAGAACTACCTTTGGTATCTTGTAGAGCTAACCCCCCATAGTAATAATGACACTACGGAGTCGAGACTCATAAACAACATGATGTTTCCACATATATGGTTGGCCCGAAACAACATCACAGACATCAAGAGGGGAAACATCACATAGTACCTCGTCCTTGAAGGGTTGGTTGCCACAGACATCTTGTCCCTGGTGAAGCCACCTGATGTTGTATGGTTGCGGGTGTGGTGTTGTCGACAACCCCAATTGTTTGATGACCTCAACTAAGATGAGGTTCTTCTGGTTGTCGTTATAAACAATGAAATGCAATGGGGTCCCCCTTACTCACATATGTGAATGGAAGAGGTACTCCCCCTCTTTAGGATCTACTGGTTCTTCTGGTTGAATTGTTGTGGTCGTGACAGTAGAAGTGGGGTCATCGGTGTTGTGCCAGGGGATTTTGTGGAAATTTCACCACTTCCCAGTGTCAGTCTTCATCTTTCCCTTCTCTTTCTTGTCTTGTGTCTTGGACTGGTTGTCTGGAGGCTGTTGGTTAGGGATGTCTTTACCATGCTTTGGTTGTTGCAGATTTGCAGACCCAAACTCCCATTTGTTCTGGTGCCTAAATTTATGCTTGATTTTGGCAGTATATCGATAGGCGACTCCCAATGATGAGATGTTTAGGAAATCCATTTTGGTTTGGATGTACATAGGCAGAGCCCCACAGTATTTTAGAATCAGATTCCTCTCAGAGTCTTTGATACCTAGCTTGGTGCGCAAGGTATGGAAAGTATTTGTGAACTTCGACATTGTTTGGCTCTTCTCTTGTCACAGTGTGGTCCATCTCATGTACGGGTATTCATAGTTATCAACATGGTAGTATTGTTCCTTGACCGCATCCACAAAAAACTCCCAAGTGGGCTCAGCCCCATATATTCCAGATTCCTCTGCGGAACTTTTCTCCCAGTAAGTTTCCCACCAATGCTTGACATGATGGAGAGCATTGAGGAGTGCGAAGGTGATCTTTTCCCTGTCGAAAAAATTGTGAACAAAGAAATAACCTTCTAGCATATTCAACCATTTTTCTAAGGCATATGCATCTATCTGACCTTCAAATATTGATATATCAAAATTAGCTTGTACCTTGAAGGGAGAGGTTCCTCCAAAGTGGTCGCTTGATGAAGATGTGCATGTTGCTATCAAAAAATGTTGAAGGATGTGGGAAAAGATCTCCATCATTTCGTCCCTTTGTCGCATGAGAGCTTGCTCAAGCAACAAGTTAATAGAATATTTTTTTTCCGTTATTTTTCTTTTTTTCCGCCATATAGGGTTTCTTGGGTGTGTGAGAATGATTTCCCTCAATAGAGACAAGCTCGATACCCAACTTGTTATACTCGGACCTCGTCGGGGACATGCAATGAAAAATGATCAAGAGTAGTCTGCTTTGATACCATTGATCCGGATTATTTTCGGAAAGAAATGAAAGAAGAGATATTACAATGAAATTCACATAAACATTGCCAGAAACAGAGAAATACATCAATACATGATTTCTATTAATGAAATAAATGTACATAAACTGTAAAAATACATAGTGCAAAACTCGCTAGAATGGTGGCATCTTTATCTCTAACAAGAGATGTGACAGCTACGCTCATTCACAAGAAGATGATTACAATGAGGCTTTGAAGGTCTTTTTATGATAAACATGAATGCCAAAACCCTAGACATCCAAAAACCTAACCATAGGAGATGAAGCGCCAAAAGTCATGTGGGCCTCGTTGGGGTAAGTTAGTACATTAAATTCCTGAGGTCGTAACTTTTGCATATGATCTCTGTTTTAGGTGTGTGATAGCTCGTTGGAAAGGTATTTTTGATAACTACACATTATGTCATCAAATTTTGACTTTGTCTACAATTTGACTGTAGCAAGCCAAGGAAACATTGTTTAGAGCCCCAAAACGGCCCTAGAAGTACATAAAGATGTATTGACATGAAAACTTCCAAAATAAGCTAGTTGGAATATGTGGGCCGCCACCAATATCCCCATAAGTGTAAAACCCACAATTACAAAGAAACGTCTCCATTACAGAGAAACGTGTTGAACTGAAAACTGTCCAGATGAGCCAATTGGAAGTTGGAACAAGTGGGTGACCACCGATATCCACCCGGATCAAGAATCCCATTGGAGAAGATTAAAGATAGACAAAATTAGAAATAAAAAGGTAAAACATCGGATCTGGAAAAAGGTAAAGCATTTGAATCTTCTCATTATATTGTTTCCCATTGCAATATAGGAGTCACTGAAGATTTGTTTAACACTTCATTTTCTTCTTCGAGAGATGCATGGCTTCTTCCCATAGGTGCAACCTACCACATGACATTTCAGAGAGACTTCTTCAAAGATTTCAATGACAATATAGATGACATAGTTTATTTTACAAATAAATCATGTCTCAAGCCTTCGGGAATTGGCACCATCATGCTTAAATTTCCTAGACTCCTGATTTTTCTTCTGCATGATGTTCTCTATCTTCCTGAGTTGTAAAGGAACTTGTTTTCACTTGTGCACATCCGACATCAAGGCCACTCTATTCATATCTTCAGTAGAAAAGTTGAAATAAGGAAGGATTCTGAAAACATGTTTGTCATGATCAGAGTGGAAGATGGAAGATTGTTGAAGTTGAAAGGGACATTTTCTCATGCACATAATTATGCATATCTCTCTCATCATGATGAAGGTACAATGCCATCTAGTCTCTTGTGGCCTGCTAGATTTGGTCACATTAATCATGATAGCCTTTGTTTGTTGAAAAAGAATGGTGTTTCTCGTTTGTCTACTATTCCTAGGAACTTGAAGTAATGTGATGCTTGTGTTGGGTATGTGTTATATTTTTTGCATGATTGTGGGTCCTCCCATTAGGGGTTTTGGGGGTGGAGCCCCTGAAAAAAAAAACTAGGGGATTTATTCGCCAAATTTTTGGGTGGTCTTTCACCTTTGATAAGGGAATTTTTTCTCCTTTGGTGGTTTAGTGGTGCATGGTATTTCATCCCATGGTTTTCTAATTTTAGTTAAGGAATTAAGGTTGAAATATAATTTGGGTCAATGGATTAGGAGTTTTTTGGATGTCATAGGATCCTATATATTGTATTGTAAACAATGAAATTGGATTATGAATAGAATTAGACGTGTGTCTCTAAAACGAGTTGTTGGTTTTCCTAGTTGGGTTTCCAGGGCAAATATTTGTGTATATGTGTGATTGCAGTTGTTTTCTTCTATGTGTTAAGAATCCGTGAGAGAATTGCATTATTGTAAAAGTTTTAAAAATTACATTTGGTATCAGAGTGAGGTTATTGGCTTTAGGGGGACACCTTTTTGGCTAAGAGTTTGGCTCGGGTTTGTGATAAACATTTTTATAGTGGGAGCTCTATGATATCAATTATTGTGGTGAAAATAAATGGTGAGCAGTTCAAAACAGAGATCGAAAAATTGAATGCGCAATTTTTTTAGCTATGGAAGCTCAAGATGGAAGATATTTTGGTATACAAATATCAACAGGTCACTATAGATCCAAGTACTACACCTACGAGAATGTCAACAAAAGACTAGACAAAGTTGGTTTGGAAGGAAAAGAGCACAATTTGATTGTGTCTCTTAGATTCAGTATTACTAAATGTGTCAGGGGAAGCTACAACCAAGGCATTATGAAATACGTTATGGGATTTGTATCCATCTAAGTCTTTGGTAAACAAGCTTTTCTTGTGGAAGAAGCTATACAACCTGAGGATGAAAGATGGAGACTCAGTAACAGAGCATATGAATGCACCTTCAATACTATGGTAAGTCAATTATTGTCTATTTGGTATTGATATTTCTGATGAAGATAACTGTATCAGTTTATTGTGCTCTTTCCCAAACTTGTGGGATAGTCTGGTTATGGCCACATGTATTAATGCAACTACTTTAATTTTTGATGATGTGGTTTCATCCATATTGTTGGAGGAGATGAGGAAAAAAAACATGGAAATCCAAAGCACATATGTGTTATTTGTAAGAGGATGCTCCTTGGAAAGAAATAAAAATAAGTCCTCAAGTGGGAGATCTAAATCTCTATGAAAATTCGTAAAGGTATGTTGGATATGTGGAAAATACGGGCATTAAAAGAAACACTATAGATCCAAAAGCATTGAGAGAGGGAAGAAATTTGAGGATGCCCTTTCTACAGAAGAAAAAACCTTTGTATATGAAGAAGGGGATGTGTACTTTGCTTCTTCAAACACACATGCAGATCATGAGGCATGGATGGTTGACTTGGGTGCATCCTTTCATATGACCCCTCACAAGGAGTGGTTTTGTGAGTATGAAAGGTATGATGGGGGTGATGTTTTTCTAGGAGATGAATCGACAACCAAAATCGTAGGATGAAGAAAAGTCAAGTTGAAGCTCATGGATGGTAGGATTAAAACAGTCCCTGGTGTTATGCAAATCCCAGGATTGGCGGAGAATTTGATTTATGTAAGCAAGATGGACGATTTAGGTGTAAAAATAGTGTTTGAAAAGGAAACCTGTAGGAAAGTTCGAGGAGCAAAGGTGTTGTTGGGGGGAGTTTGTATTGGAACTCTATATAAGATACTGGGAAGAATTATTAGTTATGGGTGCAATAGTTTTGTTGTTCTTGAGATTCGAGTTGAAGAAGGAAAAACTCATGTAGTCTCTAGAGAAAAGACTATGTTGTGGCATCAAATATTGGGGCATATAAGAGAGAAGGGGCTTCGAGTACTACATGGTAAAGGTATGGTTGAAGGTATGTCAAATTTCTCTCTAGATCTTGATTTCTATGAACATTGCTTGTATGGGAAGAATAACCAAGTAAGATTCTCCTCTGGTGCTATGAGGGAAAGGAGAATTTTACAATTGGTGCACAATGATGTGTTTGGACCTATGATGATTCCATAACTAGGTAAATTTGTGTACTATATCTCATTTATAGATGAATTCTCAAGGAATACATGGATTTATTTCCTCATGAAGAAATATGAACACAAATTTAAAGAGTTTAAGGCTCTTGTGGAAAATCATAAAGAGAAGAAAATTAAGGTGTTGAGGACTGATAATGGTGGAGAATTTTGTGGGAATGAATTTGCGGAATTATGTAAGAAATGGAGTATAGAAAGGTAGAAGCCTACTCCATACACACCTCAATAGAATGGAATTGCAGAAAAGATGAACAAGACACTGATGGAAAGAGAAAGGAGCATGATTAGTGGTTCTAGGTTGGGACAAGAATTTTGGGTAGAGGTAGTGGACATTGCATGTCACATGGTAAATCGATCACCCTCATCAACGTTGGATGACATGATTCCACATGAGGTATGGACAAGTAAGAAACCCTCTCTAACACATCTCAAGGTTTTTGGCTTTGATGATTATGTACATGTTCGAAAGGAAAATATGAGTAAGTTGGATAAAAATGATGAAAAATGTATATATATTGGCTATAAAGATGGTTTGAAAGGTTATAAGCTTTGGAATCTAGAAACTAAGAAGGTAGTGTATAGTTGAGATGTGGTATTTAGAGAAATCAAAGATGTTATCAAATAAGAAGTCCTACCAAGGGAGGAACAACCAAAGAAAATAGAGTTTGATTTTAAGGATATCGAATCAGACTTTACAGGAATAAGAAGAAGAAGAGTCTCATACTCCAGTATTGAGAAGATCGGTTCGGGTAAGAAGGCAACCGAAAAGTATATTCCACCTGATCTTCGTTCAAAATTTTCTTTGTTTATTACTGATAATGATCCTAGATGTTTTAAGGAGGGAACATATTTAGAAGATGGAAAACTTTGGAAAAGGCCATGGTTGAAGAAATGGAAGCCTTAGACAAGAATGAAGCTTGGGATCTAGTGGAGTTGTTGATTGAAAGAAATCCCATTGGAAACAAATAAGTGTTTAGAATAAGTTGAATCCATAAGGTAAGTTGGAGAAATACAAAGCTCAATTAGTAGAAAAAGGTTATTCCCAGGTAGAAGGAATTGACTTTGGTGAAATTTTTTCTCTTGTTGCCAAGTTAACTTCTATTAGATTTATTTTATTTGTTGTTGTTGTTTTTTATTTTGAATTAGAACAGATGGATGTGAAGATATAACTCCTACACGGGGATATGGAAGAATAAATATACAAGAAGTAGCCATACGGATTTGTAGTGGAGGGAAATAAAGAGCTAGTATGCAAGTTGAAAAGTCCTTGTATGGGTCAAAGCAATCACCAAGGTTGTGGTATCAAAAAATTGATACTTATATATTGGGACTTGACTTTACAATAAGCAAGCCAATCACTGTGTGTATTTCTAATTAGTAGGTGATTGTATTATTTAATTGGTCTTATATGTGGATGATATGTTGTTGATAGGAAATAATAAGAAAATTATCCATGATGTGAAAACTCAATTGTCCTATAAATTTGACATGAAAGATCTTGGTGCTACAAATTTTATTTTTGGCATGGAAATTAAAATAAATCGGGAAAACAAGAAACTCTGGTTGAACTAGAGAAAATATGTTGAGTCAATATTATGGAGGTTTAATATGAAAGAATGTAAACCTGTCAAGGTCCCTATTCCTATAGGTGTAAAGTTATTTGCATATCAGTGTCTGAAGACATAGGAAGAGGAAGAGGACATGTTTCATGATCCATATACTAGTGTGATTGGAAGTTTGATGTATACAATGGTTTGTAATAGACCATACATTGTACATGCAATGAGAGTTTTGAGCAGGTATATGCCAAAACCAGGGAAGGAGCATTGAGCAACATTAAACAGGATTTTCAAGTATTTGTGTGGCACTACTACTTGTCGATTGTGTTACCAAGGAAGACTAGGATTGGATAGAGTGTTGGACATACATGGTTTTTTTTATGTAGACTGGACTGGAGATCTAGATCATTGGAGATATACAAGTGGGTATGTGTTTAGCCTATTTAGAGCAATAAGTTGAATGAGCAAAAGATGGTTTGTAGTGGCACTCACAACTACATAATCTAAATACATGGAAACTTCTCATGCAAGTAAGTAAGTGGTATGATTACAGAGACTGTGTTCATGTATTGGGTTGGTACAACAAGTTGTAAAGATATATTATGATAGTCATAGTGCAACATTATTGGTGAGGAACCCAACTTATCATTTTAAGACAAAACATATCGATGCTCAGTATCATTTTGTTGGAGACATGGTTGAAGAGAAGAAGGTGATGCTGGTGAAGATGGACACTTTGGAGAATGTTGCAGATTCATTAACGAAGTCTTTGGGAATTGATAATTTCTCTTGGTGTAGAGAATCAATGGGAATTTATTCCCTCAATTGTTGATCATGAAAGCATGTGACCCCTGTATGCAAAAAAAACAAGTGAGAGAATGTTGGGTATGTGTTAAATTTTTTGAATGATTTTGGGTCCCCCTATTAGGGGTTTCAGGGGTGGAGCCCATGAAAAAAACATTGGGGGGTTTATTCACCAAATTTTTGGGTGGTCTTCTGACTTTGGAATGGGTGGTTTTTCACTTTTGGCAGTTTAGTGGCACATGGTATTTCAGCCTGTGGTTTTCTAATTGTGGTTAAGAAATTAAGGTTGTAATATAACTTGTGTAAATGGATTAGGGTTTTTTTGGATGCTGCAGGATCCTATATATTTTATTTTAAACAATGAAGTTGGATTATGAATAGAATTAGAGTTGTGGCTCTAAAACAAATTGCTCGTTTTCCCGATTGGGTTTCTAGGGTAAATCTTTATGTATGCGTGATTGCAATTTTGTTCTTTTCCGTGTTAAGAATCTATGTGTGCATTGCATTATTGTAAAAGGTTTAAAACTTACAAGTTGTATCCTTGGAAAGCATACAAAACAATCATTTCATTATTCCACTTCTAGAGCATGTAGAAAACTTGAATTGGTATTTCTGATTTGTGTGGTCCCATGCATGTTCCATTTGCAAATGGAAATAAATATGTCATGTATTTTATTGATGATTACACCATGATGTGTTGGGTGTACTTGTTGAAATAAAAATCACAAGCATTTGAAACTTTTAAAAATTTTCATACATGGATCCAAAATGAAGCTCACTCTTGTATTAGATCTCTTCACACTGATAATTGAAGAGAATATGCTTCTAATGAATTTGGAAACTATCTATGCCAACATGGGATCAAACATCAAACCACAGTTCTATAAAATCTTGTTGTGCCTGCACAACACCCTCCCTAATTTATTCTCATGCCTTTTCCCTAAGAGAAAAAAATTGGGCCCCCCTACTACACTTGTCTATAGGAAATCTCTCAAACTCTCTCGCTCAAATGGAAAAGCCCAAATATTTCTTCCCACTCTCCACACTTTTCCATTTGCAACATTTATTCAAATCACTCTGACTCGCTGATGCATTCTTTTGGTGATTTCCCTCTCTCTTTGCCAATACATAGAGTACCAACAAACATACTTCTTCCTTGTCGATACATCGACCACCTTCTCGTAAACTTGGTTGATACACTGATGAGATTTTGCTAAACTTCGCCAACACACAAATCTTTATCGTTGAAAAAGTTCACATGATCAACCTTGGTACATCGGAGATGTTCACATGATTGTCTTCGAAACACACAACCTTACAACGAATTACTTCCTCTCATCTTCATCGATGTATCACATATCGGAAAAGTTTATGTTTTTATCTCTGATACACAGTATATCAATGGGGTTCCTCTCTCTCTCTCTCTCTCTCTCTCTCTCTCTCTCTCTCTGATGCACTATTTTTTGATGAGTTTTCCCTCTTTTGGCGCCACTGTGTTAGAAAAAGGATGTTGACCCATCATCGACAATAAGCATATCAAATTTATTCTTTCTCTCCCTAACATTGACCTTATCTGCGAGACACGCCTTCATCTTGAGACCTCTTCTATTCCCCTCTAATTCAAATGCTTCTCGTCGCTCATGTCAGTCAAGATCTTATCATTTCTAATGATTAATATTTCTATGCACAACCAAATAATTGGTGATTGGTCACATATATTGCCTGATTTGCTTGAGTTTCAGTCATAATTAAGTCTATTTGTGTTGCCAGTAACTTTCATTGCACATACCACACCGGCTTGTTTACTTTGCGCTTCTTGATTTTATGACTAAACCATGACCATGAAAGTGTCATCTATCATCATATGGGTTAACTGCAACATTTGTAAATATTGTGTTGGCTCTAAAATGTATCTTAGAAGAAAATTGGTCCTCCCAACTCCTAAACAATGTTAAGCTCTCCAAATGTTACTTCGTTGTTTTCGTGGATTTATATTTCTGTGCTACTCACACATTACCTCAACTCCAATGGATGAACCAAGAGCCTATAAAACACATATGACATAGGAACTGATGGAACTAGATTGAGAAAAAGTAGTGGCAACAAAGAGAACCAAACTTCCATTAAAAATGCCTTTGAGTGCAATTTTTCGGTGTTCATCAAAGTGTATTTTTCATCACCGAAACAAGATGACTATATGAATTATGCGATTATGATTCCAATGCAACTGACGGAATCGATATTTGAGGCTCGAAAGTGCCAAAATGATCACCAGGGAGTTCTCACCCAAACTAGCCTCATCAACCGTTACACCGATGGAATGTTTGAATGGCATGGTCAGTTGGATCGCCGGAAGTGCTTCCACGCACTCTTCACGTCACAAAAAATGGTACTCTAATCAAACGTCGTATGGTTAAGTTCTGAGTCTTTGAAATCTCTCTCTCGGCAAGGACTAAACATGTCTTGAATAACAAACATTGAGCTTTATCGACCATCCAAATTTCTTATGAGCACATTGTTCTTTCGTAGCTAATAAAAACCTATGAGTTGTAATTTCATACATGGCAGAGGGTTCTTGGATTCATATAATGAAGTATATATGTCCAGAGAGGTTTGAGGAAGTGATCATTGCTACAAATCTTGCAAGATGTTCTGAAGGCGCTAGAATACCTCCATAACCATGGGCATATACATCAGGATGTCAAGGTTGGGAATAGTTTAGTTGATAAAAGTTGTGCAATTAAGTTAGAATATTTTGGGTGTCTTTTCTTGTATGTTTGATACTTGAGATAGAGAAAAATCCAAGACTGGATGACACATGAGGTTATGGAACAACTTTATGATTATGATTTCAAAGCCGATATATGGTCCTTTGAAATAAAAACATTGGACCTTGTACATGGTCATGCTCCATTTTCTAGATACCCTCTAATGAAGTTTTTCTTGTCCCCTTCTAGAATACGCCCTTCGACCTAGACTATGAAAGGGGTAAAATATTTTCTAAGTCTTTCAAAGAAATGATAGCTATGTGCTTGGTAAAGGATCTACCAAAATGACCATTTGCGGAAGAGTTCTTGAAACACTCATTTTTCAAATGTACTCGGTCAAATGAGTGTGTGGTTCAAACATTATTGGATGACTTACCTCCATTAGGTGATAACTTAGGGGCATTGAAGCTTAAAGGAGACAAATTTGCACAAAAGAAAATACTTTTTGTAGAGAAAGAAGAGAGATCTCAGAGTGAGTACAAGTGAGGGATTAGTGCCTAGAACTCTGACTTTGACGACCTGAAGCCTCGTGCTGCTTTGATTAAACCAAAGTTGCAAAAATCGAAAAAAAGTAAGAGAAATCGCGATAAATTGCGATTCGAAGAAGAAAATGAGAAATCAGAAAAAAATTGGGCTGATTTCGAAAAAAAAAAAAGAGCGTGATTTGACAAGGAAAAATTGGTTGTTGAAAAAGTGTGCTAGTTTAAGTTATCCACCACGATTTTTTTTTTGTTTTTATTTGACATTTAGCCAAGGAGGAGAGCCATGCCATCCAACTAGCCAAGGAAGAGTTTTCCATTGGGATTTTGTGGATTCAAGGGTCAGATTTGTGGATTTGGCATTGGAATTTTCCGTCCACTTCACAGTTTTTGCATTTGGAGGTAAGTAAAAAACAATTCCCATTATCTCTCATTTTTCCACCATAGATTTTAATAGGTTTTTAGTGGCAATGATTTTTACATCTTCAAAATAGATTTTTGATGGATCAAAAACCATTTGTTGCCATTGTTATGTGATTTTCTTCTTACCATGTATGCCTAAAAACATTTTTGGGATTTTCTTGCCCTAGGTCAATGTAAATTAGATAATAAAAAAATGTGTGTTTTCCGGGTTCAAAACCAAGTTTGAATGCTAGATACATCATTGATTTATCTCTGTTTTTTTTAATTCTCATTTTTTTTTATCAATAACAAATGCTAAAAAACAATTTTTTTCCCCAGGTTCATATTTTTCCATATTAAAGATGCCAAAGTCATTGGATCCATTCTAGGAGTATGGTGAGCCTATTAATCCAAGGAATATACAAATTCTCTCTTGCAATCTATGTGGGGGGGAAATGACCGGTGGGGTATATAGGCTAAAATACCACCTTGCGAAAATTCCAGGGCATGAGGTGGGTATTTGTCCTAATTCAAGCCCAAAACTTGTTGTGAAGGCCACAAAAGCACTTAAAGAATATGCAGAAAACAAAAAGTACACAAAAGCCAAGAAAACAAATATGGATTCAAGATCCAAGTCAAGCACACACACTCTTGGGTCAGTGGGAGTGGGGTCTAATGAGATCCACTCCTCACAGTCTGTAATTCCTACAACAACATCACCATTTTATGTGCCACGATCCACACTCGGTGCACAATCGTCTATGAGGTCCATGTTGAAAATAAAAGAGAAAGAAGAAGTAGACAAAATTGTGGGTAGATGCCTTCTATGGAGTGATATTCCATTCAATTTTTCCTAGAACCCATTCTACGTGTCCATGTTTGAGGTTGTTTCTATTGTTGGCCCGGGGTATAAGCCCCCACTTATGAGGAGTTGAGAGGGCCCATCCTTCAAAATGAAAAATCCGATTGCACTCAGAGGTTGCATGAGCTTCGATATTCATGGGATTTCATAGGATGCATAGTGATGTCAAATGGTTGGACTGATGGGAAGGGTAGGGCCCTTCTCAATTTCTTGGTTCATTGTCCTAGGGGGACAATGTTTATGAAATATGTGGATGCATATGCACATGTCAAGGATGCAACATTGCTTTGTGACTTGTTGAATGGGTTCATCCAAGAGGTAGGTTTGCAGCGTGTTGTCCAAGTCATAATGGACAATGCTACAAAATATGTGGTTGTTGGTAGGATGCTTATGTCCAGGTATCCTACATTGTTTTGGACTCCTTGTGTCGCTCATTTCCTTGACTTGTTGTTAGAGGATATGGGAAAGATTGATTGGATCAAGGATGCCATTGATTCAACGAGGACCATCACACAATTTATATACAATCATGCTTATGTACTTAGCTTGATGAGAAAATTCATAGGTGACAAAGAGTTGGTGCGTCCTACCATCACACGCTTTGCCACTAGTTTTATTTCTCTTCAATCTCTCTTGAATTCTAGGTGGGAATTACAGACAATGTTCTTTTCACTTGAGTGGCATGCTTTGTCATTTAGCCGTAAACAAGAGGAGCAAGCCATTATGAGGCTATTTGCATACCAGAAGATCTTTTGGGATGTAGTGACGGATGTGTTCACCATCAGTGAACCTTTGGTAAAGGTTCTTCGCTTGGTTGACAGGGACAATCCTGCAATGGGATACATGCATGAGGCCATGGATAGGGCCAAATAGTCCATTCATGCTTATTATGAGGACAAGGGGGATCAAGGGCATTAGAGAAAATAAATGACATGGAGGGTGATTGATGGCCGATGGAACAACACACTCCATCGCCCCATTCATGCTGCAGGGTTATACCTCAACCTTGCATTATCTTACACATATGGTTTCAGGTTTGATTCAGAGGTTATGTTTGGCTTGTTTGAGTGTGTCCAGAGGATGGTGGCAAGTGCAACTGACCGATTAGAGCTTTCCCAAGAGTTGGAACTCTATAAGAGGTCCATTGGCTGATTTGGGTTTGACATGGCCATAAATGACATGAAGAACATAATGCCAAGTAAGTTTCACCTTGTTTTAACTTTTAAGTTTCAAAATTTCATTTTTCAAATTTCAATTTATTAGATTAATCATTAATCTTCTTACGTTGTTTCTTTTTTAAAACTAAATCATTATATTCTCTTATGTTTCTCTAATTCGTTGTAGATAGTTGGTGGGAAAACTATGGTGCAAAGGTACCTATTCTATAGGAGATGGAAATTCGGGTGCTTAGCCAAACATGTAGCTCTTCTTGTTGTGAGCACAACTGAAGTGTATTTGAAAAAATACATATCAAAAAGCGCAATAGGTTAGAGAATTTCAAATTAAATTTCAAATTCATTATAAAATTATAAATTATAAAATTGTCATTTAAATTTTATGTTCCTTTACATTCTAATAAATTAATTTATGATCCTCCTAAAACTTAGATACCCCATGCCTTAATGATTTGGTCTACGTCTACTACAATCTCAGGTTGTTGGTGAAGCAGCTTGAGAAAAAACCCGATGCGAATGCCATTTCATTGGATGGGATTGACACCAATGTTGCATGGAGGGTGGAAGTCGAGGAACCTGTTATTGAGACCACCCTTGATTGGCTAGAGGAGGATTGTGATGATGATCATGATATTTATGAAGAGCTGGATCAAGATGTTCGAGAGGATATTTAGTTTCACGCTAATTCTACGAGTGTGCCACCAACAGAGCCACGGTCACAGCCAGAGGGAAATAGATCCAGTGATAGCACTAGCAATATACCTCCTCTACCTTCTTCTAGAGGACATCAGTCTCAAGGGTCTTCTATTTCTTCTAGAGGATGTTCGACTCCACTACGAGGCGCACAAGCCTCAAGGGCACCTACTCCTAGTGCTAGAGGAAAAACATTTTCTGCAGCGATTACCTTTTCCCATAAAAAAGGATAGAGAGAATCGATAGTTTATTTTCTTGATTTCATTGTAGATGACTCATGAGTCATGATGACTATCGTGAGATACATTTATTATATTTTTTGATAACTCCAGATTCATGATTCATGACATGATTCATTTTTTTTTTTTATGTGTGATGTATCACTAGACATCTTATATATCAGTTTTATTTCCATATTCATGTGACAATCTTTCTATTTGATGCTATTGTTGCTTTAAATGTTTCAAAAAAAAAAAAAAAAATGATTTTTTTTTAATTTTTTTAATGTTTTGGCGAAACCATAAGATTTTTGCAACTTTGGATTAAACATTATGATGAGTTTCCTGCTATGAAAGAAGAGTTGTAACCTTAAAAAACTCCACAAAGGGAAGTGAGATCTCAAAGGATACACTGTCATATTTCGAGTCTCCTATCAACATTGATTCTTTCAAAGGAGTATTTTTAGAGAAGGTTCAGCCAGGGCCAAGGCCAAAACCCTCTTTGTCACTTCAGTGCCTAAATGGTCTCAAAAGGCAATTTGATGTTTTGAGGACGATAGCCATCGTGAAATCCCAACTTGGAGAGAGCCCACGAAATCCGAACTCTGTCGAGCCCAGGAGACGCGAATCCATGCTAAAAAATTGTAGGTATGATAAGCGAAAAAACAAAGCTTTCAGGAGACTACAAACTGGAGATGCCAGCAGGGGCAAACCTCGGTCTGGACCTCAGCATGAGAGGAAATTTAGTGAACCATTAATCGCTCATGTGGCTAGCATATAAGGAAAGAAGTTTAAGGGACTGGTTGTGCGACCTGAGGAGGCCAGAGAGCTTGAAAAGGGACTTATACAAATAACAAAAAAAAACTCACAACCACTTGCCCGGAGAACTTAAGCGCATATGCATCGACTACCTGATGACCTCACTCGGAACTACTCCGAACGCACCTGGAAGACGTGAGAGGAACATGGACGAACGTACCCGAAAACCATGAGTGGAAGGGTTCCAGTACACACAATAAACAAGTTTGTTGCTCGGCTCACCACCCCCCTTTAAAATAATCCTCTTAAACTTTTAATTAACATGGAATTTTTCACCTTCAACCTAAACCAAAAGCGAACCAGTGCCACCACTTGTAACTGATCCAATGTGCAACGACTAAAATCGATTTCGCACACAAAACTGATGATGTGAAAATATGGACTTAAGCCCCTTTGTAGCACAATAACTCGCAAGTTATTACAACGAGACTCGACTCGACTCAATCTCCCCCAACATTTTAAGATCTGCAATGGAACATCGACCCGCCAGATGCTAATCACTTCACCTACGCCGACGAACCAGAGCTAATCACCTGATCCTTGCCTATTCATACCGGAAGAGTTTGTGTTTTTCTTGCTCATATAAGAGTTCACGACTTTCTTGCTCAAACAGGAGTTCCTGACTTTCTTTCCGAAACAGTGGTCTATGACTTTCTTGCCGAAACATGAGCTTGTGTTTTTCTTTCAGGAACAAGACCCTACCAAACTGCCTTTCATATTTTGGCCATAACTTTGGACTCGGATGTTCTTTTTGTGCGTGCATTCCTTTCATATTTTGGCCATAACTTTTGACTCTAATATCTTTTTTGTGCGTGCATTCACAGTTATATGATTTGATTAATATTTAGGACATTGTCAGGAGCTAGTAGAACACAACACCTCAACCGTGAGTAGAGGAACCATGAAACAAATTCAAGGGAGCCCAAACAAACTCTCAATTAATTAATGTTTTAGTTCTGTAGGTTCAAATGCATGGTTGAGGTCACTCGTCTTCTGCATGTTGAATGATGTCAAGTGCCAATGACAAAGGAAGGTCGCACTTAACAATCCGGATAAGCAACGTGTGAGAGAATAAAACCACAAAGACACAATCGCCATGCATCAAAGCAATATTTCTTGTGTGCAATTGAAAATGCAATCTACATCGCCATGCATCAAAGCAATATTTCTTGTGTGCAATTGAAAATGCAATCTACATCCAAGGACCAGAGAGCAACAACAACAATTGTTGCAGCAACAGAGAAGCAGCGAAATGGAATCAAACTCAAATGGTTGAAGAGGAAGTATGAACCCCACAATGATCAACTATCAACTATGAGAATGAAGGGTTCCCCATCTCCAGACCAATCTTCATGGTGGGTGAGATGTACTATGGTCAAAATCTATGATGGCCCACCAACACTAAAAAACAAATTTGAGTTGTAATTGCATAGTATACATTAAATCACAAACTTTTATATTGTCCTTGTTCTCTCATCATTACGAAGGGGATAAATAATTTTTTTTGTAAATGAAAGGTCATGGTGGAGGTGGAAGATCAAGAGCCATGTTGAACTTCCATAGATAAGGAGATTGTATCCAAGGGGTTTTTGGCTTTTCAAGCATGGTAGATCTTAAACTACTATGTTAACTGAAATTGAGAAGCCCTCCTTGGAGCTTTCATGTACTGTTACTGAAAATTTGAATGAGGAGAAGTCTGTTTGGTTAATCTATATTCAGAATAACTCTAATTCTCGTGTTGGACGTATTGTGAACTATTCCTTTGTGTTTTGTTCAGCACTCGGGTTGTGTAAAAGTGTACTTCATATTGTAGACTATTTTTATGTATGATGGTTGCATTCTTATTCCTGTTCTTTAGAGAATATTTGTCTAAATTAGTGGGCGTAGAATCGTAAATGATTATTTAAATGCTAGACTATTTTGTATTTGTAGTTGTTTGTTCATGTTGTTGTCTCTGCTCTAAGTGAAATATTTCTCAGGCCATTGACAGGAGCATGATTGGTTCTATGTTTGCTTTTTGGTTACCTTAGCTTCATTCAAACTCATGCATCTTAGATTAACTGCATTTCATTCTCTAGCTTATAAATATTCATCGGTGGACCGGGCCACAACCGGTAAACCCAAAACAAAAAATGGATGTCGAGCCAGAATTTGGATGTGTTCCCTATTCCAAACATTGAAAGTTCTAATTGGGACTTCTTATTGGGGGTAACCCCTGCTGTTGACAAAGGGAATTGGCACTAGAAGGAGGGTCGAATGACAAGCCTGCCCATGTGAACTCATTTAATTTAAATCCTTAACCAACCCATGGCTCCTCTCCATATCTTTGTATGGGATAACTCTTTGAGTCTCTCGAGACCCACCAGGGGCATCTCAGTTGAGACAATTAATCTCTTGTCAAGACCAAAATTTGATGGTTAAGGGAATGTCTTTGCATTCACGCATCTCAATCAGTTTAACATCACTTGACAAAATCTTAAGATTGTTCGAGACAATAAAATTTGTCGATTGTTTATCCTCACATTTGAATGACAGATTAAATCTTGGTTTAGGACATTTCCAGTGAAATCTATACATAGTTGGAAACAATTCATGCAAATGGTTATCGTTGCTCATGTAGATTATGTTTATGATGAACTCTTTAATGAACTCACAAAATTTTGTAGGCTTGGAAACAAATATGTGGATGATTTCTTTCTAAGAGTCTTGCAGACTTATTGTAGATTTCCTGAAAATGACAAATCCTAAGACCAAGAAATATTGGATTTATTTTCATATCTCATCTCTGCTCCTAAAGGGTATGATCTGAATAATCAAATTATCTCACATTCACAAGATTCATATCCGACCATGTAGGACAGGGGGTACACGATCTTTAATCAACACTATGTCACAACTATGGTAGAATATTTACTAGAAATCTTAAACCACTTAGACCCATAGTGTGAACCATCTATTGTTTTCCATCTAGAGAATCATGATTACATTATGGTCTATAACAAACCTCTCATTGAAGAAACCCTGTCATTTTCAAAATATGAAGATATTCATTCACTTTATACAAATTTGTTTGATAATAATCCCCTGCATGAGTACCCACCTATTTATCATCCAGCGCAATATTCAAATTACTCTTACAATAGAACATTGAAAGATAAACCATAACAACAAGATTTCCCAGATTTGATCAATCAAATACTAATTCTTAATGACAATCTATCTAGTATGCACAAAGTTCTAAGTCATTTTCCATTTCCGGAACATGCTAAATCACAATTTGATCACGATAATCCTATTTTCGATGACTATTTTGTTGTTCTGGAATTGAATGTGAATACTAATCTATCATTTACTAATCTTGTGCAATTTAAAATTTATGATCCCAATGCACATATGTTAACAACAAAAAATTCAAGGTATGTAGAGCATAACAAGTTTTCTAGTCCACATGAAGAAATCATGGAAAACAAACAACCCATCACCATACAAGGCGTGAGAAACAATGAGCGAATCCGAGAAACACTATCACTTAAATATGTTCTAGAATTACATGTTGATGCTTAGGGAAAATGCATCAATCATCTTTGGATGCTATCTCAATGCTTTGACACCCTCACATGTTTTTGATGATGTTATAGGAGAAGGCTTGCATTAATATTTTGCTCAATGTTTCCCTCAAACTATCATATATCATCTCTCCTCTCAGCAAGTGGTTCATGTAAAATATGGGCCCGGGGAGTCTTGCTTGGATAATGAGGCACTTCTGTTTCGACTGATGGTTATGTCATGTTCTCATTGTCTTGCCTCAACCCCTAGAATGAATGATTCCACCCACATCGAGACTCTCTCACAAAGTACATTATACGTAAATTTCATTTATGGGTCTCGTCACATATACCACTCACTTTTGAATCCCTTCCAAGAGTCATATGGTAGTTATGGTAAATTTTTTGATGGAATTGATCCTTGGTTGGAGGAATCCTACATGTCTACATTTCCCATGAAAATAAATATTTCCAAATTTAACATGTTGGGTAGAGAGTCGCTTGAATCAATTCTTCCTATCTTTGACCACTCACTACTCCATGTTTTGCAATTGACATTTGATGAATATGTGGTTGTAGGTTTGGAGTTACTGGATTGGATACACTGGCACTATGCTTTCATTTATCCATTTTTTCAGCTAGTGTAGAATAGAGTAGGAATAAGAATAACATAGTTTGTTTTATTCCTTTTACCAGCATAGTTTAGATGTTTTCTTGTATTTTTGCTTGTATAATATAGATCTCGACTTTTCTTGGTTTCTTCAATAAAATACATCAGTTGTTATTAGTTTAGTTTGATGTTCGTGATGGCTTGCTTAAGTCTAAGCTTATTTTTGCATAACATTTTTCTTCTTTTCATTTGATAGCTTTCATTTGTTGATCAACTCAACTTGGATTAACTTTGGTTCTCATTCATTTTCACGAGGAAACCATGTGCAAAATTCTTTGAGATGTTCAACTGGAAGATTCATTTTGCTTCAATGGAATTTTTTCTAATGATTGACAACTTGTTATCCTAAGTGTTGAAAGAATATATGTTGAGGAATACTTTACATCTTGGGGAAAATGGAAACTAAGTTGAAGGAACCCCATCGGTTGTTCATAGCCTTGTTGTCTGAAATCCGCAATGGTTAAGGAATCCCTATTGACCAAACTTTTTAAGGCTATGTTTCTCATAAAATGATTATGGACTAATAGATCAATGTTGCAGTATCACGGGTCCATTCTCTTGGTTCCTGAAACAAATATTGATGAGCTAAGATATGTTACAAACCTTCTTAATAGGTACATTACAACCAAGTCACAAAAATCTCAACGAGGATATTTAAGGCATTGGTCTACGAATTTTGGGAGTTATGTTGAGAAGGCTCATCAAGAGTGATCTCTCCAAAACTTAGCCGAGTACACAAGACACAAACCATACAAGAAGTTGTACTTTCACTTGAAAAAGTATCATTGGATGATTTACAACCTGATTCAAATAGGTAACAATTGAAGGGGTGTTATGACAACAATTTAATGAACATTTTCTGCCAGGAAAGAGCATGATTACTCAAGGACAATGATCTCTAATCCCTGGGATATTGATCAACAAAATGGTTCTCAAATACACTTCTTCGGGGCAGAACTAATGATCATTACAGTCGTAGTCATTTGTTTCCCAAAAGGTAACTTCTACTCGTTAGACCAACATTCAAATCTCTCTCGTAGAAGTGTGTGCTCTTTTGAAGAGAAGGAAACGACTCGAAGAAGACAAATGACTTTAGAAAATTCGACACGGTCATAAAACATGTTGTCTGGTACAAGTGTGCATTTGGTATCACATGCCTGATTCGAACTAGTGAAGAGATGAGCATGCCACACTAGAGAATAAGTCTTAGAGCTGGAAGACATAGAGAACGAGTGAAGATCTCACACAGTCATAGTAAAACATATGATGATTAACAAATGGAAGCTCTTTAAAATCCTTACTTTCTGAAGCACAAGGATGCAAAGATGAACTAATAATTTTCAAAAAATCATGATGAGAGATGAAAATTATCAACCATCTCTAGCAAAGAAACACCTCTGAATGAAATAATGCAGATATGGGCTTTCCCATGGATTAGTATTTTCAGGAGTTTGCAAATTACTTTCTTTGTTAGGATGCATGAGAATTTTTATCTCTTTTTCCATATAATCTTTCTTGTTGATTGCATATCTCCAAATCATTAGTTTCATTTTTTTTTTCAATTGTAGCAGGTTTTAGGCTGAGCTTGTCTTTTATCTCTTAATACGTCTCCTCTCCTGCTTTCCTCATCATGTTTTCCCTTGGAGGAAGTTCATTATATAATTCCTATTTGTCTTGTAATAATTGATTATATTTGATGACATATAGACCTCTCACCTCTATTTGTCTTTTACAGGAAACACCTTTGCACTGGAAACATGCACGAATCAACTTGCATCTCTTTCCTAGCTCATGATATGAATGAGGTGTCTTTTTTCAAGCATGAATCATAACTATCTTAGAATCTTATGACAACAATCATATCATGACTTAATAAAGTGGTTAATCAACGATCATTCTTGCATGTTGGATGATAAGCAGATCCTATGTAACGGGGAAACCATCCACACACTAAGCAATTGCTCTCGTGAAAGGTGAAGTGTCAAAGTCTACATTTTGAAAATCAAAAGGGATAACTTTATTATCCAAATGCAACAAATATACAAAATAAATCTCAATAGCTGGCAGTCATTCCCTATCAGACTAAAAGGCCACTGCTTTCCCCATCCACTAGATGTTAAGCATACATTAAATAAACTGGGAAGGAATTATTGGGTATGTGTTATATTCTTTGCACGAGTAGTAGTGTCTGCGTTGCACTGGGCGCCCAGGGGGGTTTGAGGGGGTTCGAGGGCAGCACCCCGAGAAAAAAATTTCTTCCTCGGGAAACATGTCACATATTTAGGTGGTTTTTTTAGCATATGGTTTCTTTGCCAATGGTTTTCTATTTACAGTTAAGAAATTAGGGTTGTGGATGTCATTGGCTCCTATATGTATATTGTATTGTAAACAATATAGAATATGTTGGTTTTCCCGGTTTGGGTTTCCAAGGGAAAAATCTATGTGTAATGTTTGTATTTTCCATTGTATATTTTTTGTTCTTTTACTGAAAATTTGTTTGCAGTAAATATTATACAAGGTTAAAATTTACAGGAATGTAAAAGAAATCTTGACCAAACTAGGGGACATGCATATATATACGTTGGGGCTATAAACCCTCATTGGCAGTGGAGCAAGGTTTGTGATGTCGTGGTGACTCCATGAGGATTGTTGACGCTCGCGAGCACTGGAGCAACACCTAAGAGATAATATATACGCACCTAGTGAAAATATTTTATATCCCAAACCTATATCAATCCCATGACGTAGATACCAACTTGAATTGTCGATGCAGTTTAAGGAAATAAATCTCACCATCATTCATCCTCTATTTACAACAGACGAGGTCTACTAGCTGTTATGAAATCATCACTAGTGAGCCCACCATGACATAATATTTTAGGTAATTGTTGCACATTATTCCAAAATTTTTAATCTTTAAAGTAATTACATGACTCTCTACGTTTTTGCTCATAAGTTAGGGAAGACTAGCAGGGATTCTGGCTTCGTCCAGTGTGTCGCCCCTTGTTGTGCCCACACAACACCCTCCCTAATTTATTCTCATGCATTTTCTCTAAGAGAATAAATTGCCCCCCCCCCNCCCCTCCCTACTAAACTTGTCTACTGGTGATCCATAATGGATCCCGGAGCCAAGATGGGTCCAAGAAGGCCCAAAACTCAAAGTTATCATAATCTCTTCAAAATGGACATGTGCATAGACCTCGTCGATACAAATTCAACACAACTTGAACGGGCTCAAACAGACGTCGTATGCGAAAGATATCGTTATCTATTTGTTTCATAAAACAAACAAAAAAATTGTTGACTATACAGTCTGTACAGTGTTGACGTGGCAGCTAACTGTACATGCCGTACAGGTGATGTGGTAGGGTGCGTTGGCATGCTGATGTGGACAAGTCAAATTGTGACACGTGGCACCACTGCAAGGGTAACACGTGGCATGGGATGACGTGGCAGGTACAATTGGCACGCTGACAGGGAAGACATGTGGTAGACATGGATGAATCGTGTTTGGACACGTGACATATTTGTGGGTGAATAGCATGGTGCCACGTGGCCTAGTCTTGGGTTGCCACGTGGCACCCCTCCATTGGATAGCAGTTGGGAAAAAGTTTGTGGGTTCAACAGGAATCGAACCTATGACCTCCGGTCCGGGTGAGAGCTTTGGCAAGGCCGGGCTACCAACCCGCCCACTGTGATACTTAACCACATGCCATACAGGTGATATGGCAGGGTGTGTTGGCATGTTGACGTGGACATGAGCTGACGTGGGTAGGTGCAGATGTGGACGAGTCAGATTGTGACACGTGACACCACTGCAAGGGTGAAACGTGGCACAGGCTGACGTGGTAGGTACAGTTGGCACGCTAACATGGTAGACATGTGGAAGATGTGGATGAATCGTGTTTGGACACGTGACATCTTTGTGAGTGAATAACATGGTGCCACATGGCCCAGTCTTGGGCTGCCACGTGGCACCCCTCCATTGGATAGCGGTTGGGCAAAAGTTTATGGGTTCAACGAGAATCGAACCTGTGACCTTCGGTCCGGGCGAGAGATTTGGCAGGGCTGGGCTACCAGCCCACCCACTGTGATACTTAACCACTATATCGCAAAGTTTCTATTTGAAGTGATATGTGTGTTATGGCAGAGGGGTAAAGGGTCAGGGCTAGGCCCTAGCCCATGGTTTTTGACACTACCATACGCCCACACTATTAAACATTGGCATGAATTCACTGCCCATACAACCATTGCCATATGACCGTTGGTACACACTTGGCGTGGATATATATGGGTTAGCGTTGGTTGGTCGGGCTAGTCCGCCGACCAGGGCGCGTAACCAGGGGCCAGATGACCGGGGTCTAACTGTATAGGCATGTGGATGCATCAGTCCAGGGCCATATGGCCACACCTGCGACCAAGGGTTGAGAGCTAAGGGCTACGGGCTAACACCAGCCTAGCCCAGAGCCACATGGAGGCGCCCAAGTGACCAAGAGCCCAGATTTTAGGGGCTGCGCCTGTATTTTATTCCATTTTGTGGGTTTGTAACTTTATAATAAGATTTTTATTGATTTTTTTAACCAGTTTTGGGAGATTTAATCCATTTTTGGAGGATCTTGGGCCCTTTTTTAGGCCAGATCTTTGGGGGAAGTTGGGAGTTTGTTACCAACTTCAAGCCTATATAAACCAGAGGTTCTTGAAGCCATGTGAGGAGGTTCAGATCAAGAAAATGCTGATGAATTGTTGAGGCAAAGCCATTTTTATGCAGGGAGGCCATTTCTAGGAGCTTCGTGTTAGAATATAAAGGATTGTGTGTTCGTTTTACCACGACGATACCCTTGTCTCCCAACCACAGGCCGAAGCCTCCCTCCGAGCACATTAACCTTGACCTGAGAATTCCTCCAGAAGCAAACCCTAGGCTAGATAGCCAAACAAAGAGCAGCACATCTCTCCCCAAGGATAACGCATCACAAAAAGCTGATCAGATAGTCCAAACCCTAGCCAAGAGATATCCAAGCCAAATACTGAAACTTGTTGCTGCTACAACTGCACTTGCAACCCTCCTCCAAACCTGCGCACCAACTACACCTGCAGTGCGCATCAACTGGGAAAACTGCAGTCCTGAGATATGACAAATGAGAAACGGGCGCCCTGTATTTATAGTAATCCTGCCAGTTTACTGGGGCTGACTTCTCCTTCTGGGTAGGTGTCTGTTCAGTATATTATTATTAATTCTGGTTGACTTCTTCTCTTGGAGGCTAATAGCCTAATATAAATTATATTCTTGAGCCGACAAGGCTTATAGGGTTATTAGCCAATTCATTAGGGTTTCTCTTGCTTCCCGGAGTCTTCTATTCTCGTCAGGTTCACATGTAGAGGTAAA
>ML799169.1:130140-145724 GCA_009831015.1 Picea engelmannii
CCTTTCACAATGTCCAACACTTTATTCTTAGCAAGGATGAGGTCAATCCTTGTCTTCCATGCTCTGAAGTTGGAGGCTCCTTCTAGCTTGTTCTCAGACTTCATAGAGTTTGTCATGGCTTGCTTGACTTGGTCAAACCCTAGGTTTGACCAGAAATCCAAACTTCACGTCTTGGCCTTCAGGGTGTACCAGGAGATGCGCTGGGTTATGGCGCATTGATCTATCTAGAGATTAGGTCAATCTTGTCACTTAAGGTGCCTCAACAAGAGGTTTAGGGTTTCTGCAACTGCTTCTGCTGGTAACCCTAGCTGCAGTGCTTTTGAAAGCTGCTCCTGCTAGTAACCCTAGCAGCAGTTCCTCAACGAGCTCAATATCTAGCGGCTATGTTTCCTTCCAGCATTTTAGGCTGACTGAAGGGGTGTGGGCCCATAACCTGTTAGAATATAAAGGATTGTGTGCTCGTTTTACCACGACGATACCCTCGTCTCCGAACCACAGGCCGAAGCCTCCCTCCGAGCACCTTAACCTTGACCTGAGAATTCCTCCGGAAGAAAACCCTAGGCTAGATAGCCAATCAAAGAGCATCACATCTCTCCCCAAGGATAGCGCATCACAAAAAGCTGATCAGATAGTCCAAACCCTAGCCAAGAGATATCTAAGCCAAATACTGAAACTTGTTGTTGTTGCAACTGCACTTGCAACCCTCCTCCAAACCTACGCACCAGCTACACCTACAGTGCGCATCAACTGGGAAAACTGCAGTCCTGAGATATGACAAATGAGAAACTGGCGCCCTATATTTATAGTAATCCTGCCAGTTTACTGGGGCCGACTTCTCCTTCTGGGTAGGTGTATGTTCAGTATATTATTATTAATTTTGGCCGACTTCTTCTCTTGGAGGCTAATAGCCTAATATAAATTATATTCTTGAGCCGACAAGGCTTCTAGGGTTATTAGCCAATTCATTAGGGTTTCTCTTGCTTCCCGGAGTCTTCTATTCTCGTCAGGTTCACATGTAGAGGTAAATACCTCCCGTAGCTACCATAATATTAACACTTCGTTCGTTCGTTTTCAGTGTCGTCAGTTTTGATGGGTTCTTGAGATCTAGCAGAACACAACTATATCATTTTTGTAATCCATTTTCACTTTTATGATGTACTTTTAAAGCTTCGAACAGAAATAAGAAAGCCTCACCCATTGAGACAAAGGCCCGGAGACGTAGGCGAGATTGTCAAACTCCATTATCACTTTGGTGTTTATGGTTTGTTGTTTCTTCATGCTTATTTCCAGATCTGTATATTGCTTAATGGCTGCCATGTTTCTTCATTAATTCTTCCTCTTTCATTAATTTCCTAAATGGTAAAATAACTCATGCTTTAAAACTCAACGATTGTCGTTAAAATATCTTTTCGGATCAACTGGAAAGCCTCTCACGCTCTCTCGCACAAATGGAAAAGCCCAAATATTTGTTCCAACTCTCCACACTTTACCATTTTCATAATTTCATCAAATCACTCTGACTCGTTGATGCACACTTTCGGTGAGTTACCTCTTTCTTTGCCTATACATAGTGTATTGGGAAACATACTTATTCCTCGTCGATACATTGGCCACCTTTGTGTGAACTTGACTGACACACCGACGAGCTTCCACTAAACTTCACCAACACACAAAGATTTATCATCTCTGAAGTTCATGTGATCAACCTCAATACACCGGAGATGTTCACACGATTGTCTTTGACATGCACAACCTTACATCGATGTACTTCCTCTCATCTTCACCAATGTATCACATATCGTCAAAGTTCCTTCCTTTCTCTCCGATACACAACATATCGACGAGGTTCATCTCTCTCTCTCTTTCTCTCTGATGCACATCTTGCTCATGAGTTTTACCTCTTTTGGTGCCACTGCGCAAACGAAAGGATGTTGAAACCTCATTGACACTGAGCATATCAAAGTTATTCTTTCTCTCGCCGACATTGACCCTCTCCGCGAGACATGCCTTCATCTTGAGACCTCTTCTATTCCCCTCCAATTCAACTGCTTCTCGCTTCTCCTATCAGTCAAGATTCTATCATTTCTAATGATTAATCTTTCTATGCCTAACTAGATAACTAGTGATTGGTTGCATATCTCACCTGATCTAATTGATTTTCAATCATAATATAGTCTATTTGTGTCACTAGTAGCTTTCATTGTGCATACCACACTGATTTTTTTACTTTGCGCTTCTTTATTTTATGACTAAACCATGATCATGAAAGTGTTGTCTATCATTATATGAGTTAAATGAAACATTTGTAAGTCTTGCACTAGCTCTGAAACACATCTTAGAAGAAAATTGGTCATCCTAGCTCCTAAATAGTGTTAAGCGCTCCTAACGTCTATTGGTTGTTTTTGCAGATTTATATTTTGGTGCTACCGACACATTGCCTCAGATCTAATGGATGAACCAAGATCCTATATAACACAGATGACACATGAACATACATAAATGGAATAAGGAAAAGTAGCGAGAAGAACGAGACCCAAAATTCCATTAAAAATGCATTTGAGCACAATTTTTTGGCGTTCATCAAAGTGTATTTTTCATCACCAAAACAATCCAACTGTAAGAATTACGTGATTATGATTCCAATGCAACTGATGGAATTGAGATTTGGGGCCTGAAAGTACCAAAACAATCACCAAAGAGTTCTCGCCTAACTTAGCCTCATCAACCATTACACCAATGGAACGTTTGAATGGCATGGTTAGTTGGCTCATCAGAAGTGCCTCCCCATGCTCTTCGCATCAAAAAAAGAGATACTCTAATCGAATGTCATATGGGAAAGTTACGAGGATTTGAAATCTCTCTCCTGGCAAGGATGAAACACGTCTTGAAACACAAACATTGAGCTTCATCGTCCATCCAAATTTATTATGAGCACTTGTTCTTTTATAGCTAATCAAAACCTATGGGTTGTAATGTCATATGTGGTAGAGGTTTCTTGGCTTCATATAGTGAAGTCTGTCTATCCATAGAGGTTTGAGGAAGTGATCATTACTACAAATCCTGCAAGATATTCTGAAGGCACTAGAGTACCTCCATAACCATGGGCACATACATCATGATGTCAACGCTGGGAATAGTTTAGTTGATAAAAGTGGTGCAATTAAGTTAGGATATTTTGGTGCCTCTACTTGTATGTTAGGAGACGCGAATCCATAAAGGCAATGCTAAAAAATTATAGAAATGATAAGCACACAAAAAAAAATCTTCTAGGAGACTGCAAACTAGAGTTGCTAGCATAGGAAAACCTCGGTCTCAACCTCAGCATGAGAGGAAATTTAGTAAACCATTAATCGCTCATGTGGCTAGCAACATCCGTAGTACAGAAGCATTATGAAATCTCTAGAATCATCAACATATAACTTGGGAAAAAGGTTTAAGGGGTTGGTTGTGCAACCAAAAAGGGTCGCTTCAAAGTGATGTCCATCGGTGTTGATCTAGAGGTGATCATCCCATATTCCAGTACATGCGGAACACATGGTTATAGATGCTATTTAGAAAAAACTTCCATGCATAAATCATTTCCTAAAACCCTCTAGCTTATTTTAATTTATACAAAAATGTTAGTCAAAGTCGATGAGAGGATGAGAGCACCAGCGTCGAAATTAACCGACTAGGTAAACCCTTTGTCCTCAAGGACTATTGTGAGATCACGAAGAAAATATTCATATGTCTGAAAATTCTAGCGTTGATACTCAATGAATCTGCTAATGAGGTCTATGAGAGAAGATATGCCCTTTGGTTTGCAACAATTCCTGAGCCAATTTCAAACTTCCAAGGGAAGACATAATATATAAAATTTTATTTGTAGGTCCTCATGAGGCGATCCTATTTCCCATAGATACTTAAGGAACTCTACAATATGAATGATGATCAAACCCTTGAATTTTGGATAGTCTTCTAGAAATATTGCATTAAAATCAAACTTATTTGGGTAGCGAGGAATGTTTTCAAAGTCAGTAGAAGGGTACCATTCCTAAAAATCCATAACTCCATTACTTTGGAAACAACTCAAAATGTATCACTAGAGTTGCCAGATGATCTCTTTAGGACCATCAAATGAAGGTGAGGGAACTACTCTCAGTGGATTCGCTAGGTAAACTCGAGAGATAAGGGTTTCAAGAGAAGTTTACCAAAGATTTGTCATTGAGGAGAATGACTCAATCCTCCCTGGCAACAATGTCAAAATGTTATCGCGGTATTTGTACTTGTGCAAAGCCCACCACAAGTAGCCCAAATCTTGAATAACTATAGGAAATCCTACCATTGTCACCTTAGTAAGAAATTCCCTTATTATAGTGATGGAGGAGGTTCACCACAATGTATGTTTCCTCGATGACCTTAAGGTATCAAAGTAGCAAGTTTGTTAGCCAAGCCTACCACCCCCTCTCTTGATCACCTAAGTCAACTTCTAGGTCAAAGGGAAAAGAGGTATGAAGCTCGTATGAGTACCTACCTAGAACTAGAACAATTTATAGCATATATAATGTGATTTCCATGTACAAGCATACAATAAATGTCGCTTTAAGACACTAGTCAACAAAATTACTATGGTTGTTATGAAATTGCACCAATAGTTAGTAGTACAACAACAACGAAACATCTATAACAACAACAAGAATTACACTTCAAAATTGCAACAATTGATTATGAAAACCTAGCATTTACTTAATAGAACATTACCCAATTGTTAAGTGCAATGTCTGGGCAAGTTAAACCACCTTTAAATCAATGTATGCAACAAATGAAAGTGTATTAACATGGTTGTAGAGAAATTTTGCAACAAGAAGTTTGTAATAAAATTAGCTCAAGTTAGTGTTAGTAAAGTTAGTAAACAACTTGAGAGATTGAAAATAAAGAGTTTGTTGATCACTTTCACCACAAGAGAGCTTTAAAAATTAGTGCCTTAGGGCTATGGAGTCTTTACAAGAGAAAATGAAACTAACTTGGAACTTGATCTAAATGTAACCAAGAGGTAAGATTCAATCTCTAAGGTGCTAGAACATTAGGGCCTTAGAGTTTGAACATTGAGGAGAGGGAACTTCTAGGGTGCAAACACTTTTGGGCCCGAGAAACCTTTTCTCCCTTCTTGTAGCTTCACCTAGGTCAAGAAATCAAGAGTCTAGGGCTAAAATCCTAAAGTGCTAGCACTTTAGGGATTTAGGAGTCTAACCCAAGGTAGGATTTCCTTCACAATTTATGGATGAAATTAACTTTGTGAGAGGAGGAAGCACTTATGCTCCTCTCTTAGGGTTTTACCAAGCAAGATCTTTAATATGAACAAGTAAAATTCACCATGAAACATTTAATAGCATGAGATAGAATTGCAGAAATTTACTTACTTCACCAAGATATGACAATAATAAACCCTAATTGTAGCAATATCATCCAAAAATCAGCAAAGAAGCATCCACACTTGACCTCGAAGAGATAGTGCATAAGGTAAAAGAGCCAATAACCCTAAAGGGCGAAAATTTCAGATGTGTTCTCTCACAAAGGTGAGAAGTTGTGATGAGAAAATGAAATGTCAAGGTCCTCTATTTATATGAGGCCTTGAAAACCAATTTGTCCACTTTAAGTTGTCAACAAAAAAATAAAAGAGGGCCGACCCCCTTAAATTGTCTTTTCATTTTACAAAAATTAAATTTACATGAAATAAAACCCTAAGGAGGGTGACATCATACCCTAATAAGGTGACGTAAGGCTAGAAGTGAGACTTCCAAGCTCTAGGAAGAGGTCATTAGGCTTCCAAAGGCCATGTGCCACTCTCCCATGTGCTAGGATCCATGCCATATGCCTCATCCCATCAAGCCACCATGTGATCTATCAAACCCTAGCCCAAGATGACGTCAATGGCTTATAGGGGTGATGCTCTAGGCCTCCAAAGGCCAACGTCCAAGTGGATAAGGGTGCACGTTCATTCTCCAATGACACTAGGATGCCTCCAAAGGCAACGTCCTCCATCTTCCATGTGCAACACTCATCATCAATGGTGCCCCAGACATGGGGTCTAACATCCATCTCATGGGATTCCAAGCCCCTATGAAGGTCCAAGTGGTACAATTCCTTCACGAATAGCTTTCACCGGGCAAGGTCCTGCAAAGACAAACAAGTACGCTCTCCAAGGGTCCACAAGTCATATGAATCATGCCAAGTAGGCCACATCTAATAAGAGAACCACCCAAACATGTGCAACAACCCCCCCTTTTCAAATTAAACAAATGCTCAAAGACCTTATAAACTTTGCCAAATTTTGGTATGGGAGGGTGTCAAGGTGCCCCATTGGGTAGGCAATCCCCAAGTCAAGGAATGTTTCCCAAGAAAACCCCATCTAAGTCATGTAATGAGTATGAGGTAGATTGGGGAAAGACCTTTGGGCATGGGGTTCTTGACATATCAAGGGTTCGTATTGTCTCATTTATGGGTGCCTTTGTGGAGGGTGTGTTGCGTCATTTGTTTGCAATGCAACATTTTTCCAAGCCCTTGCCTTTAATTTATTATGGTTTGAACATTGAGTGCTATGTGCAATGGAAAGTAAATAGCACCACAATGCCACTTGGAGTTAGGAACACATTGAGTGCCATATGCAATACAAAGTAAAGAACACTGCAAATGCATTCCCACAACAAGCGGGACATTTATTAATTATATGTTTTAGAAGGTCCTTGTTTTTTTATGGAGTAGTGTTTCATTGCTCTCAGGAACTTAGGGTGAGCATCTGGAAAGATAATGATTGACTTTTAATTTTTTCCAGCGACAACACCTTTGGGCCTTTAGCCCCTTCTTCCCATGAAATGAGGTACAAGCCCTTCTTGGGGTCAATGAACCCGAAAACCCAAAAGATGAGGAAACCGAGGGGAAGAAGTGTGGAAAGTGGTAAGTATGAATGAGAATGGTACGCTGACCCTTCAAGGAACTACCGAGTAGCAACCCTTTTCTCGAGGGTGACCAACTTACTAGGATACAATGACTACCACCAAGATGAAATTAAGGCAAAGGTATAATTTCCAAGCAAACGTTCCATAATAAAAAAATGACTCTTTGCAACATGCTCAAATGCTTCTAATATTAAAGCGACACTTACCATGAGACCAAACTTGTTACCTCATGAAGCGAGACCCGTTCTCTTCTAGAATCCAAATTGATGTAGTGGATATTGTTTCGCTGCTGGTAATAAGTGGTGATCAACATGAATAAGAAGGACCCTACATACTCTTTTAGTCAATCTGACTCACGACACTCCATATTTGCTATCTGTGGGCTTTGAGACATGATCTCCTTAATTACCCTTAAACTAGAAAAATAACAAGCTATATGTGTTAAAAAACATGAATAAATTAATTACATATATTAAATAACATCTGAAAGTGGTCAAAAACCATAAAAAAAAATTATGCGAATGCATACAAAATTCAAAGAGAATTTTTAGAAAAACATATGTTTTTGACAATCAAATTGAAAAGTTCCTTAAAACTGGAAAACTGCACTAAACTTTCACCCAAACCCAAACAATATTACTCATTTGAAATTTTGAAGAGAATTAAATCAATTGCATATAGACTTGCACTAACACATAATGTTAAGGTACATGTTGTATATCATGTTTCTTTGTTTAAGAAATATTTACACGATCCTAATATTTTGATTATTCTATGATTTAGGTTGAATAGGTTATGATTATTCTATGATTTAGGTTGAATAGGTTGGAAAGTTAAAGACAGAATTTAAATGCATTATCAACACCAAAGTCACGTTGTTCTCGAACTAAATCATAGCAAAAGTAAAAATTTCATAAAAAATGATGTAATAACAAAATACCACATTGAAAATGGAAAATATGATGCAAGAGTAACGTCCACATTGGTTTCTTAAATAAATAACAGTGCATCTAAACTAGTGCGTAGACGATGTAATATCCCGTTTAATACACTTAGCAAATAAATCTTCCATTATGGTTGACATGTTACAGCAAGCCAGATGAAGAGTGCATATTGCAGCACCGAAGCTGAGATTACTATTTCAGAAAGATATTCTAAGCATTTTATGAAAACTTCTTACCTGACACTGATGTTATTCGTGAAGTTTCAGAGTAAGAACAAGCATAGATACTCTTCGCAGTCATTTTGAAAACCTGATAAGATGGTCCAATGAACTAAACTTCATCCTCCGATTCTGACCCAACAGCGAATGTTTTCATTTTAAAAGAACGACTGAAAGGTATTGGTGGGAATTTGGACTAGGAGCTTCCAATCTTTTATTTCAAATAAATATGGAAATCTCTGTCACTGGCATTAGGATTTTTTTAGCAACAATGGGACTATATATCCGAAATTTTTCCCAAAATGTTCTTACAAATAACTAACAACTGCATCAATGCGAACAGTCAATCTATTCATGAATTATACGGATGAATAAATCGATCAGGAGGAAGTGGTTTGATTCTGACTTTGAAGAAGTGTGGAGAGAACCTGCTGGAGATGTTTGTAATTGTGTCTAAAATGGTCAATAGAAAAGCAAAGTTGCCTAATTGCTTCCCTTTTTTCTTCAGCCCTGTCAAAGATGATAGTTCTCTGCCTCTCACTTTCCTCCCTGAGCACCTGCATTTCCTTCTCCACCTTTCCCACCTGTAACTGCAACTCTTCTATTTTCCTGCCGTCGACTTGGGAAGCACTGATTAGTGAGGCGTGCTCAAGATGCAGATCTTCCATGTGCTTCCGTAATCCCAAAATGTCTTCAGTGCTCCACTTGACCTGTGTTTCTAGCCCTTTGTTGTCTTCCTGGAGTCTGGCGATTGTGGATTCCAATGTTTTCATGTTTTGCATCCTTGCTAGTGCCTCCTGCTGAAGGTCATCTTTTTCTTTTTGTAATCGATACACATCCTGCAAGAGTTCCTTTTTCTCATTAATTTGTTTGGAAGACTCATCAAGCAACAGTTTATTTTTCTCATCCAAGTTCATCATGTCTTTCCGCAGTCTCTCAATCTCCAGCTGAAGCTCCAGGATCTGCTCAGATTTCAACTGGATTTCAACTTTAAGATCATTTGTCTCTGATATAACATGGGAAAGTTCTTTCTTTAGAATGTCAATTCCATCCATCTTATGTGGCATCTCGGTTTGAAGGCTAGATTTGTGACTTACAAGCATCACAATATCCTCTTTAAGTTCTTGAACTACAGCTACAGTCTCTGATGCATCGTTCTTAAGCAAGCTGTTCTCTTCTAAACCACAAAGTTGATTCTGCAGTACGGTCAATCTATCCTTAATAGTGCCAAGATCCTCTAGAAGATGTTCACACTTTTCTTCAAGCGTTAATTTCTCCACTTGTAGATCTTTCACCTTTTTCAGTCCAGAAAGGCAATCTTCCATCAGAGGTTGACGCTCTGCCTTTAAGTTTATATTCTCTGTTTTTATGGTACCATATGCTTCTTGCAGCTTTCTGACTTCGTCTTCAAGCTCACCCAGTTTATCCAGCAATTCACTCTCAAAAATGTTTTTCTCTTCTAGCAACTGACTTTGCTCTTTGCATTTGTTCAATTCACGGACCAGTGACTGCAGGTTTTTTATCTGACCCGTTAAGGATTCAACCTCGGACCCGAGAGCTACATTCTGCTGGTCTAAGGCTAATTTCTCCTCTTCTAGGTCTTTCACTCTGTTTTGCACGGAACGATATTCTTCAACCACATTTTGATATTCTTCCTTCAACTTTATATTTTCTATTTTTGAGCTACTAAGTGCATCTTGTAGCTTCTGGACATCATCATCAAACCTGCCAATCTTTGCAGAATTTTCTTGTTTTAAGTGTAAAAACTCCTCTTCAAGATTAGATATGCATACACTTTTACTTGCAAGTTCTGAAACAAGGCTGTTTCTCTGACCCATCACCTCAGAGTTTTCTTCCTGTAGCCCTTTCAGCATCTGCTGACANCTTGAGCCATTTGCTGTGTATTTAATCTAAGCTCTCTGCACTCTTCTTCCAATTTTTGGGCATGGTCAATTGAGTCAGTAATGTCTCTTTTAAGCATTACATTCTCTTCCCGTAAGAAACCATCATCTCCATCAAGTTTATTCAGCAATTCTTCTTTGCTTGATATCTCGAGTTTGAGCGAACTATTTTCAGCACTAAAGGAGACGAGCTCATTCTGCAGCTTTTCCAATTCTGCTTTGAATTTTCGACCTTCTTCAACTTCTTCATGAAATTTGATTTTGAGATGGGCATGCTCCTCCTTTATATGAAGGATAAGCTGCTCAAGTTCAAGGACATGCTCACTGAATGTCTTCTGCTGCATTGGTTCAGCTTCCAGTACTTGAAGTTGCTCTGCGTCGTCATTGAAAAAGTGACATTTTGACTTCAGAACATGCAATTGATTCTTACTTGAAATAATATCGTTTTCAAGTGCAGCCTTTTCAATCATCAAAGCATGTGCCTCATGTTCTCCCTTTTGCAGAATTGCTCTTAAATTTTCTATTTCACTTTGCAACCGTCTATTCTCTTCTTCGAGTTCGCTCAACCTCATTTCAAGGATGCTGCTTTTCTTTCTGGAATCTAGCAACTGATCTGACAATTCTTTGTTCTGGTCCTGCAAGCCAAAGATTGATTCTTTCAGGGTTTCAATCTGAACACTCTGCTCCTGAGTTGAAGCATCTAACTTTCCAGACAGCATTTGGTTTTGCTCTTTCAAATTATTTAAATTATCCTCCATTCCTCCCAGTATGCTGGTTCTCAGTGACAACTCTGATTCAAGCTCTTCTTTCTCCTTTATCAAGCTAGAATTTAGCACCTCAAGGTCATTGACATTTATGGAATTTTCCTGCCGAAGACTTTCATTTTCTTCTTGTAAATATTTAATCTCTGACTCAGCGTGACATAGCTTCTGGTTGCCTGTTTCATTCTGCACACTCAATACATTATTTTCTTCATGCATCTCTGACAGTTTGTATTTCATATTGTCAATCTGAACCTCTAGTTTGTGAATTTGCCTCTCCTGCGCTGAAGTATCAGTTTCCATTTTCCTAGTTCTGCTTTCAGCCATTTCATGGTCCTGTTGACACCTTTGAAATTCAAGTCTTAGCGCATCATTCTCTTCCTGTGAGCTATGCAGCTTTTTCTGCAGATCTTGAATCTCCATTTCAAAATCACGGGCCATTTTTCCTGGACTTAGCAATCCCACAGCTAATTGATCGTCTTCTTTGTGCAATATGCCATTGCTTGTTTCAGATTGCTCTACTTGCACAGCCATTGACCTAATCTGAGATTCCAATTCACTGTTTCTAGTTTGCAACCCAGCAATCTGCTCTTGTAGATTCACCATGTAATCCGACTTACCTGCCGCTTCATTCCTTAGGATTTCATTTTCTTCTTGAAGGTGCAAGATGCCTTCTTGCAACTCCCTAGTCTTCTGTTGAAGAACGTTATACTCTTCTTGGACTTTATCAAATTCAGTTCTATATCTTTCATTTTCCTCCTTTAACATCTGAAAGTCAAGGTGAGACTTTGATGATTTTTCAGATTCTTCATCTGAACTGCTGACTGAAGACCTGTCATCACTACTGCCATCACCTTTCTTAGAACCATCACTGTTTCTTGACCCAAGGAAGAAATCAAACCCAGCTGCTCTCTTTTTTTTTACCATTTTTGTGCTATGTTGAGAACCTGGAGGTGAATCATCATCTAGACCATAGTGCTTTTTGAGATTAGATGGTATGTTTTTTCTAACCTCACCTGTTAGATGATCATAGCGCTCTGCCAATGAACGATACATTCTATAGAATTCTTCGACTTGTTTGAGGAGTTCAGGCCTTTTCTTGTAATACATCTCTGCCTTCTTGGCAAATGAATCTGCATCTTCTTCAATCAGTTTCAGCATTGTCTTCACATGTTTATCCATGCCTGTAAAAACAAAATGTTTCATGCATCACTTCAATTGGCATGAAACACATCAAAGTAAAAACAAAATAATATAAAATGGAGCTGTTTAATTGCACAAATCAACCACAATTTCCAGGTAAAATCAGAATGCATACCTTCCAAATTTTCTTCCAGCCATCTTGAATTTTTTGGACTGATATGACTGTCCCACCACCAAGAATGGGACTTTTCATCTCCACCCTTCTTCATCTCGCACACTTTTAGTCAGTCTAGCTGATGATATCAAAGGTTCAAATTTCACAGGAAGGTGTGTTCTTCAACTAAACAGGTTTCCTTGAATACAGCTTGTCATTTCTTTCACCATAGTAATGCCCCACATTTCTGATCCTGCCAGAAATAGAACTACTTGCTTTGAGTATTAGAGGAATTTTGCAGTGGCACTTACTCTTCGACACGAGGAACTGTACCCTTGATTTGACAGGAAATTATTTAAAACTTTGCTAATTGAGAGCTTCAAAGTCTATCCATGGTTCGTCCAATATGAAGAACCAACCTTTCGTGTTAAAATATCAGTCCAGAGTGAAATCAAAGTATCACAGACCCTGGAAACAACCTAGAATCTCAGTGAACAGCTTAATACAGGAACTCCAAAAATATTATAAAACAAACTGGAAAGATGATGATGAAACCCCTTCGAAGAACACGCAGAAGGCAATTACTTAAGCAGAAAGAAGACAGAGAAAGGAGGAAAATATAATATAGGTTGTGTGTCCATTCTAATTTTAATAGATTATCAAGAAACAAAGAAGCTAGACATTTGCAAATCAAATCAGTGCTATTGCTTTGAGGTCAGACTGTCAATCAACTGTGAACAAGTGAATCTGACCAAGATAAATCTTGAGGTCTCAAATGGATGCATCCCAAGAAGGCACTTGTTATGGACAAAACAATCCGCCCTGGTCCAAGCCACATACAGAGGAGGAAATATTAGTAGCAAGACACAGCAATAGAGAAAAAAGTTAACTGTAAAATCCTTGAGAGTGCTAGGGGGGTCTAACAACCTGAGTTACATAAGGAAGAAGTCCTTCCAAATTGAGAAAAATGGGCAGGAAAAAAAAAGAAGTAAAAAGACAAAAGTAATTAGAAAATGGATTGTAGGATGCTTATTGATATTGAGCTGAATAGATATGGTTGTGATGATCTAATCATAAGAGGGTGGCATTGAATAGATATGGTTGTGATGATCTAATCATAAGAGGGTGGCATTTGTCAGACAGCAACATTTTACATACATTTTTTAACAGAAACCGTTCATTTGACATACATTTTTTAAACAGAAACCATTCATTTTTGGGGGTTCTCAGGTAAAGTCTATAGAAGAATGCATTGAGAATTGAACCTAGGCTAGTTGCAGTATACACCCACTAGCTTACGGCTACACCAAAGCCCAACTAACCCAGCATTCTGCCACTGTATTAGACATTTAAATCCGGTATGCATGCATGCATATGTTATAGGAAACTAATAATAAAAAAAGCACAAGGCGTCTGAATCGGACATTCGTCACAAGCACCAAGCTGACTTGAACAGAGAAAACCAATGAGGAAAAGCTACTTGCATGGCTGCATTAATTACCTTGTTCGGTATACTGTGAAATGGTCGGCTTCAATATCCTAAAGTGCTTGTACCGCCACCTCCCAGATTGTCTTCAAACTGCAATAATCCTATTATACACGATACCCTCCATCAAACTTTGGAAGTTAGAGGTGGTTGCAGAAATGTATTATTCGGCCGTGAATCTATTATGGCTGGTCCGCCATGGATGAGCTTATGGATAGGTGAACTGTATCTGCATCTGCAATTTTTCCTTTGAAGGGTATCTGAAACGACCTTCCATCAAACAGAAGAAGAAAAGACGAGGAGTAGGTGGTACACACAATGTATCTATCCGCATAGGCTACACACGTAAATCGTGCTAGCGACTTTTGTTAGGCTTGATTGCCAGAGGGATAGTAGATTAGAATAAACGAATGATCTAAAACCTTCACATTTTCCGCCGTGTAAATGGCACCCAAATCTATACTACAAAGAACGATAGTTAGATTAACTACTATTATTAACTCATTATCTGCAACTGTTGTTGCACATGGGCTCTTGATTTATTTATTAATAATTTGACTAAGCCACCTAAATAATAAATTTGAATCTGACTACGTTACCTCTGTAATAAGTTTGATTTGTCAATATTAAGAAATAAAACAAAATCCCATGTGTGATCCTAATAGGCAATAATCTAATTTTATATAAACATTTTTTTCTTTTTAAGTTTGTTAAACATTTTTGTCTTTTTCAAACAAATTTGGCAAACATATCAAATCAGAATTTTTATTTATCGGAAATTTTAGGCCATTGTTTTGAAGATTTGGATTGCACGAGAATTTGGCAGAACCTCTGAAGCATCTTGTTCACAATTTGTACAGACATTGACAGTATCAAGCTGATATATCAGAATGAAAATCAAATAATATTTAAAAATTTTAATAGATTTTTGTCTGGAAAAGAATCTAAAACTAAACATTTTAAGAATTGGTTTTTTTAAAACCATTTAAAAAATCAACAAAAATCCTTTAAATACAAGATTATCTTCCTCTAATGCCAGTCACATAATTTGGATTCCCAACACAAATAGATTAAATTTAATTACGTATATTTTAAGGGTTTAGGGTAAACGACGATGAGGAAATATGGGTTTCCAATCCGCAAATGACACGTGGACCTACATCCAAGATTCGAATCAACCCTGGGCTTGTGCGGGTGGGACCCGCTGGCTTCCATAATGCAAAAATTAGGTTACGACCGGTGTAGCAGGTGAATAACATGACGTGGATTGCGCAGGGGACGCGTCGCTTGTAAAAGGCAACTTGCAACTCCACTATGCTAATGGCTGTTACCGGGATTCACGGGTCACCGAATATTTGTTCATTGCACGGGAATGGGAAAACGATCAACGTCAGTGGTCACTGATAGGGTTAATTCCGTGATTAATTTAAAATTTAGAATAACTTTTTAAATAAATTCAATATAACTTTACTAAAAATTTCAAGATGAATTCCCGGATGGGGTGCCACCGTGACAGTGTAGCATGGGATGAGGCCACATGGCCACCCATCCGTGACAGTGTAGCATGGGATGAGGCCACATGGCCAGGCCATTCGCCACTCGGTGTTCGTCCAGTACCTTGTACCTTCTCTAGTCATTTTCGACATTTAAACGACCCATCGCCACCCTCTTTTTCTCATTTGCATCCCACAACGCACATGAATAGGGACTCGTGCGTCCTCATGGCGCCATGCAGAGAGCCCTCCTGATCATTTCAGCTCCAGCCTATTCAGTCCACTCCTAAAGCCGAGATGTGGATTCTCTCTTCTCACTCACTCGCTCACAATTCACAGAGCGTGTCCTCCCGGGCTCACTCCCTCTTTCGCTCTAAGACCTAGCTCTGGTGCGACTTCTCCTTGCTCATTGTTTTGTTGTGGGGCTTCTCCCCTCCAAGTTTGTCTCTCTTCAGAAGTCTCCTCTCCCGAAGGCCGCCACCTTCCATCATGCCACGACCACGTGGCAAACCAAAGCGAGGAGCAGCCTGGTATGAGGCCCGGGGAAGG
>ML799169.1:158113-174754 GCA_009831015.1 Picea engelmannii
CCGGTCAAGGTTCCTATTCCTGTTGGTGTAAAGTTATCTGCGGATCAGTGTCCCAAGACACATGAAGAAGAGGAGGACATGTCTCATGTTCCATATGCGAGTGAAGTTGGCAGTTTGATGTATGTAATGGTCTGTACTAGACCGGACATTGCACATGCAGTGGGAGTTTTGAGCATGTATATGTCAAAACTAGGGAAGGAGCATTGGACAACAGTAAAAGGGGTTTTCAGGTATTTGCGTGGCACTGCTAGCTATGGATTGTGCTATGAAGGAAGACCGGGATTGGATAGAGTGGTTGATATACATGGCTTTGTGGATGCAGACTAGGTTGGAGATTTGGATTGTAGGAGATCTACAAGCGGGTATGTGTTTAACTTGTTTGGAGGAGCAATAAGTTGGATGAGCAAAAGACAGGTTGTAGTGGCACTTTCAACTACAGAATCTGAATACATGGCAACCACTCATGCAAGTAAGGAAGTAGTATGGTTACAAATATTGTGTTCAGGTATTGGGTTGGTACAACAAGCTATAAGGATAGAGTGTGACAGTCAGAGTGAAATTTTTCTAGTGAAGAACCCTGCTTATCATTCAAAGACAAAGCACATTGATGTTCAATATCACTTTGTGAGAGACATGATTGAAGAAAAGAAAGTATCACTGATGAAGGTGGACACTTTGAAGAATGTTGCAGACTCATTAACAAAATCTGTGAGCACTGAGAAGTTCTCTTGGTGTAGAAGATCCATGGGCATTGCTACCTTGGATTTTTGACTATGTAACCCTGTATGCAAAGAAAACAACAAGTGGGAGAATGTTGGGTATGTGTTATATTCTTTGCACGAGTAGTAGTGTCATGAAAATTTTTCTGCCTCAGGAAATGTGACACCTACCTCGGGAAACGTGTCATGTATTTAGGTTGTTTTTTCGGCACATGGATTTTGCCGATGGTTTTCTATTTTCGGTTAATGAATTAGGGTTTTGGACTAATCCAGGTCATTGGGTTAGGGTTTTGGATGCCGCTGGCTCGTATATGTATATTGTATTGTAAACAATGTAACATAATGAATGAATATAATATATGCTGGTTTTCCTAGTTTGGTTTTCCAGGGGAAAAATCTCTGTGTAATGTTTGTATTTTCCATTGTATCTTTTCTGTTATTTTCTGAATATCTGTTTACAGTAGACATTGTAAAAGGTTAGAATTTACAGGCCTCTGTAATTTCTTCTCTCCGGTCCGTGGATATCCTTGATGTTTCTTCTTTTATGGAATTTCCCAGGCTGTAGGCTTATCCTGGTAATCATGGGTCTCCCGTAAGGGTGTACCTTCTGGTCCTTTTTCACTGTTTTGGGGTGTGTGCTCTTGGGAACCCTGCCGTCGTCCCTGTGCCAATCCTTGGCCTTGCACGTTGTACGCCAATCATTTCCCTCCTCTGTATCTGTGCATGGGTGAGGTGTACCCATACCTGCCCACGACCAACCCTTTTGTTCTTCGTCCTTTGCCTCCTGTTGATTATCCTTTCTACTCTCCCACGGACAACCCCTATACTTCTTTCTATTGACAAGACCGTGGTGTTGTACCTCCTCTTATGGTGTGACCAAGATCTACATTGTAACTCGTGTTTAAGTGGTGGCCTATCATATTCTACCTAGATCCTACGTGCTCTTCAATTATTTCTTCACCTCCAGCCTTGATGTGGTCATCCATACTTCGACTACTTTCATAGTCCTTTTCCACTAGTTGGATGCAGTTTGTTCGAAACTGACCATTTGAGATGTTACTCCATATGGAATCCAGTTATGGTCCTTCCTTATCGACCCCTTCGTTAGCGATTCTATCCGCTAGTCCATTTGCCGACCTCTGTACCTAGCACAACTCCACTGTGATCCCCATTTGCAAGTGTTCCTGAATTTTTTGCAGGGAATGAGCCAAGCGCCAGTGCCTCTGAATTTTTCCCACTCTGGTACCGTTTTGGAGCCTTATTGTGTTGATGACTAGTGTGGAATCTCCTTCCACTATGGTGTTGGTCATCCCTTCCCGGTGTAGAATCTCGAGGTCGATCTCCAGGGCTCTAAATTCAACGACGTTGTTGGTTGAGTTTCCTAGACTCACAGTGTATAGCTGGATGATTTTTCCTTGACTATCCCTGATTACTCCTCCCATTCCTGTCCGTCCTAGGTTACCTTTTGACGCCCCATCGAAATTCATCATGAGGGAGCCCTCTGGTGGCAGTTTCCAGTTGCGCTCACCTACTTGTAGTTGCGGTGGCCATCTTACCTGATTGGGGTTGCGTCCATCTTTCAGTTGAAAAGCCTCTAGAACTCGAAGGTCCTGGTCTGTGAGTTGCACTCTTCTTGTTTGGCAGTTGCGGCTCTGTACCGTTTCTCTTGTCATGGAGATTATTGTTTCCTTGATCTTTCTTGCCGTCTAGTGTTGGTTCCTGAAGATGCCACAATTCCTTTCCTTCCATATTTTCCATATGATCATTCTGGGGATGAGGGTCGAACAGAGATTCACCTCTTCATTTTCACTATAGTTCTCTTTCCAGATGTTGATAGTTGCAAATATTTTACCTCTAATTCTATTGGATTGTCGGAAGATGCCTGCCAGCTAGTCCCAGACTTCTGCTGTGTAGGTACATTCGTCCAGGAGATGGTTCATTGTTTCCTCCTTTTCTTCACATAGGTGACATCTGGAAGGACCTATGAATCCTCTCTTCCTTAGGTTTTCCCAATTTAGAATTCGGTTGTGGAGTAGGAAGATTTTTATTTTTGGCCAATGGGGGCTATTCCAAATCTTATCCCATTGATGCGTCAGATCTTCTTGGTCCTGGTCCGCTATATAGTGTCGGACTTCTTTGATATTGAATTCCACGTCGTCTTTGTGCCCCCATATCAACTGGTCATTTTCATCCGTGACTGCAATTTTTCATCTCCCCAATTCCTCCTCCACCTCTTTCACTGTTGTTGTGGTTTGGTCTCTATTTTGTGGGGTGAGAGTGTTCCAAATTCTCCATTTGTTGCGATTTGTTTCTTGTTTCCAGTAATGGTGGACTCTGGTTTTGCCTTGCACAATCAAATCCTATTGGAGTTCCTCCTAGCCCAATTTTTCCATTCTAGGTTCTTGTTGCTAGGCATTCTCTCAGAATCTGGTTGTTCTGCCATTTCTTACTTCCCAAAAGCTGTGTGTCTAGATCCAGGCCTTGTTGCACCAGGATAGGTTCCAGATGGTGGAACCTTCCCTGGTGCCTCTAAAGTGGATTTTGGCCTGGTCACATATGTTCGGGGCATACTTTGCCTTCCACAGGTTGACCCATGGCGTAGTAGTTTCTTTGACCCAACGCCACCAAAGTTTCACCCCATAGGTGTCATTGGTCACTTGCAGGTCGTGTAACCCCATGCCTCCTTTTCTTTTTGGTTTACAAACTTTCTCCCAAGCCACCGGTGCCCATTTTTTCCTTGTTTTTGCACCTCGCCACAGGAAGTCTCTTTGTATGGTTCTTATTTTTTGTAGTATCCCCTTGGGGGTTGGGAAAAAAGACATCATAAAGGTTGGAATTGCTTGCAAAAACGAATTGGTCAGGACAAGTCTTCTGGCTAGGTTGAGGGATATGTATGTCCAATTTTTTACTCGGTCTTGTAGCTTGTTGATTATTCCTTCACAAGTTGACAGTTTGTAAGCTTTGTCTGTCAGAGGAATGCCCAAGTACTTGGTTGGTAGTGCTTTGCATTCAAAGCCCAAGATGTTGGCCAAATTTCTTTGGATTGTGGGGTTGGTATTAAAGAAGAAGATCATAGATTTGGACTGGTTGATCTTTGCCCCTGATTCTTCTCCAAACTTGTCTAAGATTCATTTGTAGGCTTTCACTTCCTTGACCATGGGTATGCCATGAAGTAAGGTGTCATCCACGAACTGTTGGTGTGTGGAAGTAGGGAAATTCTCAAAGGGTTTGATACCTTTTATTTCTCCTGTTGTTGCTGCATTTTTTATGCTTCAACTGAGACCTTCCATCATTAGAATGAATAGGAAAGGTGACAACAGGTCTCCTTGTCCGATGCCTCTCGTGCAGGGCCATAAATGTTTGGCAGGGGCTCCATTTACTAGTAGTGAGTAGCTTGTTGTGGATACTAGGATGACTATCCAACTGATCTAGTGTTGGGTGAAGCCGAAGGCTTCCAAGGTCTTGATCATATAGTGCTAGTTAATTTTGTCATAAGCTTTTTCTAGGTCTAGTTATATTATCATCCCCCCTCTCTTATGAAGCTTCAGGGTGTGGATAAGTTCGTGGGCATGGATGATATTGTCCATTATTTGTGTTCCTTCCACGAAACCTCTCTGTTCTTGTGAAACCAGTGTTGGTAGGAGTGGTTTCAATCTATTTGTTGTAACCTTGGAGATTATCTTATACGCCACTTTGCACAGCGCTATAGGTTTGTAATGATCAGGGGTTTTGGCTTCATTCTCTTTGGGGATAAGTGTAATCATTGTAGCATTTAGCACTTTTAGAATGGAGGCTGACCTTCTAGAGTCTTCCACTACCCTATATACGTCGTGTTTAACAATTACCCAACAGGATTTGAAGAAATCCACTGTGAAACCATATGGGACTGGGGATTTTCCATTGGCATTTCCTAGAGTGCTTGGTCAATTTCCTCCTCCACAATGGGCTTGTTCAGGTTTTTATTTTGTTCTTCAGTGACCAGGCGAGGGATATGTTGGATTATCCTTTATATGGCCTCCGTTCTATCTTGGTTGGGTTCCTGGGCTATCCCATGGAAGTGGTTTACCAGAGTTGTTTCGATATCCTTATGTGTCTCTCTCTCTATTCCATCCTGGTCCCTAATATTCAGTATTTTGTTATGGGCTCTTCTGGCCATGGTTATTCTATGAAAAAACTTGTTGTTCTGTTCTCCTTCCTTTAGCCATCTGACCCGGGACTTTTGTCACCAAAGAGTTTCTTCTTACTAGCATTGCACTTCCCATTCTTGGGTCATATGGATATCTTCCTTTTTCCGCTCCTCCGTGTAGCCCTCCAAGATGTAGGTTTCCTGGAGTTTTTTCATTTTTTCTTCAATGTTGTTCTTCCCTTGGTTTATATTCCCAAAAGTTTCCTTGTTCCACTCCTTGAGCCTATATTTGATGTGTTTTAGTTTCTTATAGAGTTCAAACATCCTTGTCCCTTGCTATGGTTTCTTCTTCAACCACCACTGTTTGATTCTTTCCTTAAATGTCAGGTGTTCAATCCAAAATTTCTCAAATCTAAAAGGTCTATTCTTTGGTGTGGTTTGGAAGCCTGCTTTCAGTTGCACTAGCTAGTGATCAGATGCCCCCCAATGAAGGATGTTGCAATCTAAGGTTAGCCCCTGCATAATGACTGACTCTGATACTAGGAATCTGTCAAGTCTTGTTGCTACCTGATGCTAGTTAATCCGTTTATTGTTCCAGGTGAACTGGCCATTATTAGTTTTCAGATCTACCATCTCCGCTGTGTCTATGAACTTTGAGAATTCTTCCGCATCTCTATCCAATCTTCTTGTACCTCCTTTTTTCTCCGCAAGTGACATGACGATGTTGAAGTCTCTTGCTAGAATCCATTGGAGGTTGTTGGATCGGTTTTTGAGATCTTCTAGGTCTCTTATCATTCCTCTCCTCTCCTCTGACACTTGGGGCCCATACACATTAGTGCATAAAATCACCTCTATGTTCCCAATGATTTGCATGCGGACCGTAAGGGTATTCCTGTCCGCTTCAGCTGCTATTAGGCTTAGTACTTGTGGGATCCACAGGGTGAGGATACCTCCTGCCATTTGGTGGCCTCCAATAGCCATCATCTTGTACTTGCGCCATTGTTGTTGACTGATTGTTTCCATTCTGTCTGTATTACATTTTGTCTCTTGAATAAAATAAAGTTCCGGTTGTTCCTGTTTTAGTCTATTTCTAAGGTTTCATTACTTTCTTGGACTGTTTAGGCCTCTTATATTCCAAGTTATGACCNACCTGAGTTTATCAGTAGCGATCCAAGCTCCTGTAGGGCTACAATATTTGATTTCCTTCCTTTTTTCCTCCGCGTCTGCTTATTTGAGAGTTGTGGTTGTCCCGCACCAGCTTTGACTCCTAGGTGTCCAATCTTCTCGCGTGTACACTTTAGGCCTCTAGCTTTATCTTCCTCCCTTAGGAGGAACATGTACTGGATGCTGTCAAGTTGCTCTATTTGTACATTGTCTACTCCCTGTCTTTTCCATTGCTCCAGTATGTTCGTGAGATCTATCCCTTCCCTTTCCACAAGGTCTCCGAGTTAAGGATCTTCTGTGCCTACTTCGCTTGGGGTCATTTCCGCATATCGATCTACTTCTTGCATGGGGGTGGTGTCATCTCTAATTCATCCATCCATCGGGGTTGCCCAACTTTCCTGTTCCTTCTGGTTACTTGGTCAGTCGGTGGGCTTGTTTGTTGTTTGTTCTCTAACTTCCTGAGATTTTTCTGTATCCTTATCATCTTCTGCCCCTTTATTGGTTCTATCCCATCCTTCCATTTTATTCTGGACCTCTAGGTTATTTCCTACTGGGGCTTTACTTTGCTTTTTGTTTGCTTTTCTTATGGGGTTTGGTTTTACAAACCCATCCTCATATTGCTTTGGTTTGGGGTTTTCCGCTTCCTATTTTTTATTAAGAGGGCATTCCCTAATCATGTGACCATGTTCATGGAATATTCTACATTTGAAAGGGATCTGTTCATAATCGATGTTTTGGATCCATTCCTCATCACTGAATTCAAGGCTTATGGCTTCTGGGAGTGCTCCCGACACATCCATCTCTATACATATTCTTGCGTAAGATGTATATCTCCTTTTTAGGGTAGCTTCTACGGTCTTTATCTATTTCCCCATTTTGTTTCCTATTGCTTCTAAAGTAGAGGGTAACCAGTAGTCTAAAGGTAGGGAATAGAATCTCAGCCAGATCGACACCTTTTTGAAGGTCTCTTTTTATGGGGAGAAATTTTCCTTCCATGGTTGCATGTACAATCCTGCTGATGCATGGAAGTATGGCCCTCCTTCAAACACTCTATCCCTATCCTCCAGGTTTATGAAGACTGTTGTGAAGAAGCCTTTCAAAGCCAGATGGAGCTCCACTTCCCCATTTGGCTTCCAGTGATATTTGATCCAATTGCACAACATTCTTTCGATGGGCCACAAGCCCATAAACTTGCAGATCAACGCATGTGCCTTCATCTGATCCCTGTAGAGTTGTGTTTGCGGATCTGCCTGTATCACCTTGGGTATCATTGTTGTTTTGGGTTTGCACGGGTTGCGCCCTTCTGCCCAATTGGTCTTCATTGTGTCTTCGTCTCCCTTTGGGTTTCTCTGGCTTCCTCTTCCATGAACTCACTTTTTCCCTGGTTCCTTTCCTGACCTTTTTCTGGGTCTAAACCCGATGTGCCTATCATTGGTGCCTTGAAAAATACGCCCCTTGGCCCTTTCCCTCTATCTACCACCACCTGTTTGTATGAAGGGGTAACCTTACCCCCCCCTTTGGTGCTCATGCCGTCCTCTGTTATGGCCGTGACTGTCAAAACCCTAGCTTGTGGTTGCTCTCCTTCTCCGGCCCTATTCTCAATTCCTTTTATATTTTTAAAATTATTGTTTTCATAGGAAAATTTTAAATTTTTTCATTCTTTTTAAGTTTTTTTTTTTTCAAATTTGGGTTTTGAATATATATTTTTAAATGTGTTGTTTTCATGGCATTATGTATTATGTTGTGATTGGAGTGATAAACTAAGATTTAAAAAGTAAGCATTTAAGGGCTGATTTGATGATTTTGTTTGCAATAACGATGATTTTGATTACCATTTTAAAAAAATGTGTCGTTTTAATACCCCAAATTTAAAATGGGTGCTACTGGTAGCAATACTTTTCAACTTGATGGTTGATTTTGAGGTTTTGGTTTTAATGGTTTCAAAATATCTATAAATTTAACATTTTGAAAAAAACATTTTTCTTTATGTAACGTTATTTTTTTATTTAGGTGTCGATTTGAAGGTTTTTCTGAGCTACTGTATGAGTTTTGAAGGCCATGTTTGAAAAATGTTGTAATTTTGACCCCGTTTGAAAATTTTGGGGGTTGATTTTCATGTTTTTTTTGCAAAATTATGGGTTTTGGGGGGCATAGTTCTTGTTTTGAGGTCACAGTTCTCGTTAAGTTGGTAACTTTGTTTCCTTTGATGGTTTTTTTACAAGGCATATTGAATGCACTTCTTGTTGAACTTGTCAACTACCACAAATAGATAGTCATGTCCCTTCCTCATTGTTACAACCCACCCACAAAATCCATAGAGATGTTATCCTAGGGTCTAGTGGGTACATGTAAGGGATGGTATAAACATTCCTTTCTATTACTAAACTTGTTGGTACAACAAAGTATGCATCCTCTAATAAACTGAGCTACATATTCTTTCATTCTAGGCCAATACACATACCTTTGTAAGCTGACAACTAAAATGTCCTGTAACCTTGGAGGTGTGGGTCTCTCTAAAAATTTGCAATATTTCACCTTTAGGAACACAAATCTTGTCTATATTGTAGATCAACCCATTCTAGAGATGGTAGTTAGTTTTACCGTCAAGTTCTTCTACACAAATTTGGCCATGTAACCATTGAAACACCTCTTCAAAGTCCTCATCTTCCCTATATGCCTCTTTGTATGAATTATGAGTAAAAGGCCTCATGTGTATAAGAGTTCACAAAACTATAATATTGGATATGGGTCACCCTGAAAGAATTTCTACCAACTTATTAGTGCTTCTCTTTTTATATTTGATGACTAGATGAAATTTCTAAAAAAAATCCCATCCATGTGTAGTGTCTGGTTTGTTGAAGCTTACTCTGGGCCTAAACATAATGTAGTGGTTGGTGATTAGTGTGGATAATGGTTTCCTTTCTCATAAAATAGTTCTTCCACTTCTTAACAACTTGAACCAAGGCATAAAGTTCCTTACTATACATAGGGAATTTCAGAACCACACCATGAAACATTTCAAAATGATATCATACTAGCTTACCTCCTTACATCAAGACCACTCCCATAGCACATCCACTCACATCCATATCCACTTCGAAAGGCTTCTACAAATTAAGCAGTCTAGATTCATTGGTGCTTGAATGATCTTCCATTTCATCTCATCAAAAGCTTTCTGTTGATTCTTCCCCCATTGGAAACTCTTACCATAAATTGTTATGGCATGAAGTGGTGCAACTGTATCTAAAAAGGATGTTATAAAATTCCATAGGCATTGTATTGTGCCAACAAAGATCCTAACTTTAGTGACATTAGTAGGCATCATCTGCTTGGGTATGGCCTCCATCTTCACGAGACATATCTTGAGTTCCCCTCCACTAATCACATACCCAAAATACACCAATGAATACTGAGAAAACTCATATTTCTTAAGGTTAACCAACATTTGATGCCTTTTCAAAGTCTTTAACACTTGCATGAGATGTGAGATATGCTCTTCCTAGGTAGAAATATGAACCAATATATCATCTAAGTACACTATCACAAATGGATTTAGAAAGGGATGCAATACATTATTAATCAAACACATAAGTGTAGTTGGTGCATTACATAAACCAAAAGGTATTACTGGCCATTCATGATTGACCTTGCCTTGTCTTAAAAGTGGTCTTCCAAGTGTCTTCTTCTTTAAATCATACTTGGTGGTATTTCGATTTGAGATCTAACTTGGTGAAGTAATTGGCATGCTGCAATTAATCTAACAAATAATTGATCTTGGGCAGAGGGTATTGATTCTTGAGGGGGTGATCTTGTTCAAGTCTGTAGTAGATAAACATTTTCCAAGTCCCATCCCTTTTGGGTAGTATGATGATAGGTGACCTGCAAGGTGAGATTCTTGGCCAAATTACCCCTTTCTCTAGTAGTTGCTACAATTATTTCTGCATTTCATGTGATTCTAAGATGGATTGTCTGTACAACCCAATATTTGAAAATGGGGTGTTAGGCAACAATTGTATCTCATGCTCCACTTCCCTCTTAGGTGGTAACCCTTTAGGATTATGAAACACTTCTTTGTATCACTGCAACTCCTCCAACTGATGTTTCTACTCTTTAGTACATCCCTCTAGAGATTCCTTTACTTTTATTGATTCATCACCTAGTTGATTCTCTCTTAATAAAATTAATACAAACTTCCTACTAGAACTGATCCATTTCTTGGATTGGTTAGCACTTATCAAAGAGATATTGGATTTACTTTTGTGTGCATTGATGATGAAAGTCTTCCTAGCCTTGATAAGGTGGTGCTATTTTTCACTCCTCATGAATATTGCATCCCTCATATACATGCAGGGGCTTCCAAACACCACATGACACGCATTGAGTGGTACTGCATCTACCTCCACTTCATCAATATAGTATGCACTTATAGATAATTTTATGTTACACTATTTAGTGACCTTAAGATTTTCATTCATATTTACCCATCCCAATGGATAAGGGTTAGGATGATCATGTACTTCCAATCCAAGCTTGCTAACTATATCTTGATGATATGAGGTTGGCCTATGAATTGCAATTGAATAAAACATCCATCTTTATCTTCTTGACATGGATATTAATATGGAAGATTTTATTCATCTCCTTCTCTTCCTTGTGATGAAGGCTACTCAAGTTCACCTCATTTTTCACTATGGTGTAGACCATATTTTCATAAACATTCGAGCTTCTCTCTACTTGATTGCCTAAGTACATGACTAGTAGGTTCTTCTTCTTGGAATCCTTTTGTTGAGAACTCAACATGCCCTCAAAATTTAAGAAATTTTGGGGTACCACTTTACTTCACTTTCATATTTAGAGTTTGATTTTTCACGGTCATAACTTGTTTTAAGACTTCGTCTTGGTTTCTTCTCTTTTTGTTAATTCTCGAGTTTGAGTTGAATGATCACTAGAAGGGAGAAAATATATATAGTTCTAATCTTGAGGAAAAGGGATTTAAGACTTAGTGGTTTTAGAAAATCATTCGAAAATCCTTACATTTCTTGACTTCCCTGATGCCCAAAAGACACTTTTTCAAATTGTCGATGCGCTAATTGAGCATCGATCATTTCTTTATATGAATCATGAAATAGACAAGAAAATTCATCGATTTTCGATCATTGATGACAATGTGAAATGTTGCAAACCAAGCAAGGACAAGCTAGGATACCTAATACCAATGATAAAACTTATCACATCAATTGTGGCCATCCTATTTTAACGAGAAATTGATCCTCACCATCAATACCTTGGATTGATATTATCCACGTTAGCATGATTTTGGCTCAATGAGCGGCCACATCATCCTATCCATGTCACCCTCCACGTCATCACATGTGGTTTGCGATTTCATCGAGGTGCATGAAATTATTGTGGAAAAGTATAAGGGCATAAACAAAGAGAGAAATTCACTCACATCGATGGGACCTATCAGTCATCGGTTAGTCATATGAGAGTACTAAAGAGAAGGCCCTTGACCAATGCAGATTCTTCACAAGTCACAGAAAGGAACATGCCCCAATTGCAAGATCTCAAAAGCCACCTCCTTCTCATTGATGGTCGATGTTTAGTCAGCATCAACGGACTAGAGCCCCAAGATCATCAATTTCAATGCATGAACAAACACATTGATGATCAATTTTCACCATGGATGAGTGCCCATCTAGACCATCCATGTTATGTGCATAAGTGAACTAAACCGTAGAAAAAATACTTAGCGAGAAATTAGTTGATTGTTTAGGTTTTAAGCCAAAATGGTTTCCATGCCTTGTTAAGCCCCTTTATTTTTGATCTATTCGAACATGCCACGTCATCTTAGGAGCTCCCGAAAGGTATGTTGCACAATGTACATGCCATGTCAACATCTCAAAAAATGTTTTATGATACAATAACACAAAGTAAAGGGTTGTCAACAAAAACTATTGTTGAGATCGACATATTTATTGTAACACAGAACATGTGAATCATAAGAAAATGCACACCCTTGAACCTTTATCTTAACATTCATTATGTGCCAACTCATCAGAGTTCAAAATTGTTAATAAAATGAAACAACAGTCCCCTCACACCATCAATTAACATAGTGCATTAATTTCAAAGCATGGCATGAATGACACATTTAAGCTCCAAAGATCCACAAAGATCTTGTTGTACTTGCTAATGGTAAATGCCAGATGAGACTGACATGAAAAAGGTATATGAGCTCGATTTGTTCTTTTATTGAAAATTATTTCCATTGATCTTTCGAGAGATTCCGCACAACAAGAAATCCCAAAGAACCAGGCATTGCACCCATCCAAAAGTGAATTACTATCAATTTTAAGTGTCATTGTTGAGATTGGTAAGCACTAAATCCCAAACCTATTTTTTCCTTCTCAGGTATTGCTTTCCATTCATCGATTAATTTATTGCTCACTTTCCTTGATAAGCTATGAATTTAACTAAAACATTTTTTATGTAGGAAAAATGCCTCCTCGTCGACCAACGACCCATCAATCGCAAAAAACACCAAAGGTAAAGAATGTACAGGTTGGAGAAGTTTCAAGTCCAATTGTTGTTGAATAATTGGAATCCATTCTAAAGGTAGAACTAGTAATTCAGACGCCACAAAAGAAGCCTCCAACTCTGTCACCACTGTACAAGGACACCAACTCCAATACAACATCCAAGGTATCTCTTCCCACCTGGCATGACTTGTATAATAAGATACATCATGATGATTTTCCAGAATTTATGCCCCATAGTGATCCAAAGGCTATAATCTTAGATGACCAAGTATTTTAAAAATATCAAACGATCATTGTTGTACATGGTAGCCTCCAACGCCCTTGTCCTTCCTTGTATAGAAACTCTAGAATGGACAATTAACCACACTAATGTCGACAAATGTTTAATAATTAATGTGAAAGGGCAGTGTGTAGGTGTTTTTCTTCTGGTGGAAATAAAAAAATACTACAAACTCAGAGAATTTGAGGTCAAGCTAAACACTGATTTCATGGTCAATTTTTATGACAAGCACAATACCAATCAACTGCTAGCATCCTGGTGGAAAGAAGACATGAAGCTGATGAATAGAGCCACGAGATGGTATAGTATCATCTACCTCATAGAATCCTACATGTTTTTAATGGATTTAATATGTCGATTATATGGAAAAAAAGACTGCTCTAAGTTTTCATAAGCATGGATGCCCCTAGCATACATGGTGGCCATATCAAGGAGTATCTTCAATTGGGGTGGAATCATATCGAAACAATTGGGTACCAAGATAGAGAAGGTGCAGAAACTAAAACCAAGAGAAATTCCCTCCTTTTTCATGGCTTCTTATTTACTAGATGTGATGTGTGTGAGGAACATCTTTCCAGGAATGGGCCTAAGTTGTCATGTTTCAATTTTTTTTTCATGTATATTTTAGTGCTCTATGGGACAACATGCATAAGAAACCCTATTCCATGATATGAAATGGATTATTGGCAAGGGTATACTTCATCATTGGTCAATAGTACCTCGAGGAGAAGATAACTTACCTTATAATATTTAGAGCCATTGGAGCCCCACACCTACTGCTAGCCTACATACCAGACTGAATGGTGTTGGGAGAAGTTTTCTACTAGACCATTTTGCAAGGCTTCAGTGCAACCTATTTGGTAAAAGATAAAAAGAGAGCTTTTATTCCATATGGTTTCCACATAGGGTACTATTTTGTAAAAGACACTACACAGGCAAGGAAAGAAGGTCTAAGCCATTTGGAATATAGGTTCCTCACATGAATATACCAGAAACATGATCCTAACAAATTAGTTTCTAAACATGTTGTTCCAGTGGTCTCTTAGTGGCCATATGCATATGATAGTTTTGATGACTAAAAATTCACTGAGAATGCATAGGATTGGAAGGAAGTCCTTCAGAGGAGAGCCAACCTAAAATTAACCCAGTTTAAGGATTTGTCAGTGAATGAGCAGGTTGAATTGATAGAGAAAACATTGAAAGAAGTTGTATGGGCATAAAGTGAAAGAGAAAGGGAAGAATAAGAAACAAGAAGGGATGAAACAGAAAGGCTCCTAGCAAAAGATGAAAGAGTATTTCATGAACACAAGAATAAACCAAAATTTCAGGTATTGGAGCCATTGAGAGTAACCAAAGTAGAAGTACATATAGGAGAGGTAGGGAAAGAACCTCTAAGGGAAACCTCACTTGAGGGAGGTAACAATAATCTAGAGTTGAGCATGGAACAAGTATAGGTCGGGAAACTGGAGCCTGTAATGACAACTGAGACCTTAACGAGAACACTAGGCATGAGAGTTTTGGCACCGATAAACATACATTTGATACTATTTATGATGATGACAGTGATGACATAGACACCTCAACAGTCCTGGTTGTAAATGAGTACAATTTAGAGGTACAGGAAGCCCAACCACCCGAGGAACCACAACGAGTAGAAACATCAAGGGTTTCAGGTACAACTGAAAACATCATGACTCAATCAGAACTGAGATCATTACCATCAAAGGAAGAAGAGGCTCACGATGAGAAGAATGAAAATGAAAATGAAGAGTCCAGTCCATAGGAAAAAATTCCAGAGAAATAAGAGAATGAAGAAGATGTAGATACTGGAGAGAATCTTGGGGAAGACATAGTTGGAAATGAGGGCACTAATACATTGGGCCCATTTTTTGATAATTTACTGACACATGTTCATCGCCACAATGTCACAAGTATGATAAAGGAAACAACCATTTTTTCATCACATCACCATTGTTTCAATTACGACATTCAAGAGTGTGTTGTAATATTGACGAACCGATCCTTCGTAAGAGCGACTAATGTGCCCCAATCAGTTGGTCCAAAATTCATCACTTTGTTGTCGGATGATCGACGAATTTGTGTCGTATGAGGGACTAATTATCAATGAATTTTCCTTGGTATTTCATCACAATCACATCAGGTTGTCATCTCTAATACGTTGGAAGATCGATGCTTGACCATCGTATGAGAGATTAATTAGCGATGAATGTTTCATGGTATTTTGTCTCCAGAATGTCAGTATGACAACAAACCAATGACAAACCTTCGACATATATTCCAGAATAGATCATCACGTTTCTTTTGCAATATCGATGATTTACCTATGAAAAGGTTGTATGTACGATGTTTTTATGGGAGGAGGAAAAAGACACTCTATTCAAACCATCGATGAACTGGGTTGTCGATGGTCCGACGAATGTGTGTGTGTGTGTGTATATATATATATATATATATACGTTCGACAAAAGGCTTGTAATATCATTGATATGACAATTTATTCTTAGCACTAGGGGTGCCATGATTGGAGGATTGTTTCCAACATAGTATAAATTTCATATGAATCCTAAATGCTTTACTGACACTGGAAATGATGCTTCATAAATGTGGTCATAAAGGAGAAGGTTCTACTATCCCAAAATAATTAGAAAAGGGAAGTAATGTTGCCATCATTGAAGATGAATCACAAAGTGATGTCTCTCCTCTCCCAAAGGAGCAACCTTTTGGTAGAAATGATGAAGGATCAATTGACATAGAGGATAAACTATGCTCAAAATTTCGAAATACCACCCCTGCTCGCAAAGGAGACATGTCTACCAGTCTTGATTGTAAAGAACCTAGCCTCACTTCTAGTCAGCTACTAGACTCAGATGGTATTAAAGAATAAGATTATAATGACTATCATGTTGATTGTGAGATGTCTTTTGTTCTAAGAGACCACCATGACAACCAAGAGGATGTGGGGGTTTATAGAATGGATGACCATATGCTTGAATATGGTGAATTCAATGAGGAGAGGCCAAAGTTTGAGGTAATGCACATTTATGATTATGATGGTGAACTTGTACCCACAATAGGTAGTCTTAGTGATTTCTTCTTGTTCAATTCAATGAGAGGCCCTTTATTCCTATCCTTTGATGAATATCCTCATTACTATGAAGATGAAAAAATTAAATATGATAGTGTAACTACTGCAGATACAGAAGAAAAATGCCCTAGCAATCCTGATACACACCTAGATCTAGGCTCATTTTGGAAGTGAAATAAAGGAGGATCACATGTAATGTTCCTTCAGGGACCACCAATTCATAATGATGACTACCAAATAAGGTGGGACGATCCTGAAGGGCATGATCACAATTATGATTCCATAAAGACCATTTTTGAAGGGCCCACTGAGTATGAAAGAACTACCAAAAATTTACTGTATGAGCCTGGGAATTTTCTTGATGAGACCATTGGTCTGCCATTGGGACAAGGAAATCACAAGTGTTATTTTATAAATTTGGGAGACCCTCCAATGTATGATACTGTGATATAAATGGTGAACATGGTGATATTGTGGATGACCCTTAAAATGGACAAAAATGTGGCGATCATTTGCATGACAATTGGAGAAATAAATTTGAGCTCGGGTCTAAGACACATGTTTGGGAGGAACTCATTGATGATGTACTAGATCATGATTATGTTGTTGCTGTTACAGATGAAGTATTGTTCCCAGAAGTTGGAAATTTTAATAACTCCAAATACACAAATAAATCCAACGATCAAGGAGATGCTTTGTACCCA
>ML799170.1:895-34410 GCA_009831015.1 Picea engelmannii
AAGTGTGTTTAATTGTTAAATGCATGTGCTTATAATTCCAATATGAATTATGTAAAAATCCATGTATAGAATGGTAACTGAGAGGTTTGGAAACCTCGGTAGTGAAAAGGTACACTACAGAAGGCAAGACAATCAATCCCATTTGTTATGGACCCTTCGCTATTTTGTAGAAAAGTGGTACCAATTCTTTTCGTCTAGATCTTCCACCTTATATGTAGATTTGATCAGTTTTAAATGTAGAGAACTTGAAACTTTTTTAGCCTCCCATGATCATGGATCAGGATGAGGAAGTTTCAATACCTTCAGTTGATGAGTTTTCTCTTGATTACTTGGATAAGTTACAGGAAGATATCATCCTGGAGAGAAGGATGAAGACTTCACACAGGGGTGATGTTGATTATTTTTTAGTAGGCTTAAAGGGCACACATCCAAGCAAGGAAAAGTGGATTGAGAAGGATAAGGTGAGGGAACTCTTCCCTCACTTATCTGTTGATTGATGAAATCTTTTGGTGGTCCAAAAATCTTTCAGTGGGAAGGCATGGTCGAAAAAGGATCCAGAGAAGACTAAGGACATCTCATAACTCACAGAAGCAACTCAAGAAGCTCAAAATGGCCTCAGCAGACAGAGAAAGGGAAAAAATTCAAAGTTCTCAAAACTCAGTGAAAATGACATCATCTAGAAGAATGCATCACAAGCTTTCCAATGACACAAATGGCTCATCAAATATAGTTATGGATCGAAATATATTTGAGGTCAAAGTTTGGTCAACCTAGCCCAGTTAGTAGGGGGATGAGTTAGCATCCGTACTGCTGACATCAACATCAGTATGGATGACATTATCCTCCGTACAACATACCTAGAATGCGTAGGAGGTGACACATGTCATGTTGACGTCAACATGGTGACATGCCAACACCAGAGGCTGCCACATGTCACTCATATTTGGCATTTTTGGGTCATTTCGTGGACCAATTAAATTGCACCACGTGGCAGTCTGTGCAGTGACTTGGCAGTTGATGTGGCAGGCTGACTTGACAGCTGAGTTGGTAGATCATACGCTGACATGGAAGGGTGATTGTATAGTGGTTGATGTGGCCCAATGGTTGGCTGCCACGTGGTAGTGGGAAAATTCCCAATGACAACCCAAGAATGAATTTTCAAAAAAAAATTATTACAAGATTTGGCAGGTCCACCAAATCTAGTGAGACCCCGCTAAATATGGTGACCATCCGATATCTAGAAGTCCCGCTAAAGTTAGCGAAATGACATGTTTTAAATATATACAAGTTACAATGGATAGCCCAAAAGGGGAGGCCCGCGGGCTCAACCCCGGAACCTCCCCCTATATTAAATCCTAAACACAAGCTCCGCCAACCACAAGGGCAACAAATTTCATTGGTTATAAAGCCCAAAAAAATATTTAAAAAGTTACATCCACCCAATGCTGGAAGGAGTGCACTAGGGTATGGACTAACACGAATTTCGAGACAAATTTCTCAGCATTTATTGCAAGTTGTAGGGCACAAAAATTGAGATAGAGTTTCTCTTGGGCCTAGGAGTGCTAGAGTTGGATCAAAGCATGGAGACAATCATTTTTGGGTAATTCGATGCCACAAATTTAGTGGCGTTGTCTTTTTTTTTATCCGAGCAAAACTTTTGCATCTTGATTTCAGAATGAGGTATACTTATGTATTTTGCCAAATTCTTTTGTTGAGTTAATAAAAAGGCCTACCCATTTGAGAGTAGGACCCGGAGACGTATTCCACCAGGGACGAAATTCGTTATCAATTTTTTGTGTCCAGATTTTATGCTTATGTCTCTTCATTATTGATCTTGTTCTTCTTTAATGTTGCGCTTTAATTTATGCTCATTTAATGCAATTCTTTATAAGTCACTCGATGAAAAGATCCCGGATCAATATTTTAACAACAATGGCTATGTTTCCATAAGGATGCATCAAATGAATGGATTTTCTATCACTTGGAGAGGATTAAAACCACTATTTTATTTATAGATTCCTTGCTTCTAGTTTCTCTACCAAGCAACACTATCAAACCAAAGTACATAATATAATCAAATTGTCTTTCTTTATATGTATAGACACAAAAAATAATGATATCAATACCTACATCTAAAATTATGGCTTAACTTGACAACTACAACAATTGAATTCATAATGTTGTTGTGTACACCAAGATAGGCATACCTAGGTACACCACCTTCCTTGCATACCTAGGTAGGCATACCATTACTGGTGAAGAAAGGGAGGATGGAAGCAATTTCAAATCTACTGTAGCAATGTTGAAGCACTGCAATACAATTTTCATATCATAACCATCAAATTATTTATGGAATTGAGAATAACATAATAATTTTGCATTATAATCAAATTTATTGATTAGAGATTTGGTGCAGTTGAAGTGCCTAATTCTAGAGGGAAACCTACTTATTCTACCATTGCTATAGATCATTAGAGAGGGCCTCAAAGTGGTCAAGGACTACATGAGAAATCAAGGCACCAAGCATATCGTGTCACTTTGCTTCTCATTCTTGGATGCAAACTGCCACATTGTGGATAGCTTGCAAAGGTGGAATCTGTGGGAGTAAAGGAAATAAGTACAAGGCATAAATGCATATTTGAAGAAGAAATTTGTTGTCATCAATTTGTTGTCTCACTCCTAATCGCTCCACATCAACTCTTCATAGTGTCAGGACTTCATCATTTCAGTGCAGGCACAATAGCAGGAATAGAGCGAAGCAAAGAAAGAAAGAAAGATTAGCAGAGTGGGCTAGGCTTCGGCTAGGATTTGTATCTCAAACCTAGAAACATGGGAAAATCCAAGTCCAAGTAAGATAGAAACGAGGCAAGATGACTCTCACCATCGCCAACATAGATAAGAACAAAGCGCACTGACTCTCACAATCGCCAAAAACATAGTTTGATGTTACTTCTATAGAATAGGCCTAACTGCAGGGAAGGGAAATGTTGGCTCTTAGTAGGGTGTTTGTCCCCTAGAATACCATAACTCTCTCAAAGAATTCAAGGAGCCCCTTCTTCATTTGACATGGAACACACAGGTAATCTACATGCGACCTTCATTCATTCAGTTGATATGGTAGGTCTTGCTAGAAGTAAACCTCTATTGGAGCTGGGAGCACGTCACTCTCTCATAGACATAGTATCACCTGCATCAAGGATGGAGGATTTTGCAAAAATACGATTGACCAAGATATGACCTTCAAATCTATAACAAGTATGGCCTACAAAATATAACCTTCAAATTATTTTAAGATTAATCAAAGAGATGATATTTATCTAATAGTGTTGAAAAAGCACAAAGAAAAGGAGAGTTATATGTTTGTTACTCGATATTCATGGAGTAATTACTTTAACCATAATTTGTCTTCTATGCAAATGGCTTATAGAAAAGGTGGAGGTTAAGGAGGCATGATGAAAGAGTGAGCCAAGTGAAAGCATTTGACAAGGACTTATGTTATAGGTTACAAACCCTTAAAGCCTTGTCAACACAGTTTCTTCAAACGATAGTTAAGAGTGTTTTCTAGATTTGGTGTGATTTATAGATGGGCATGCAAATGGCCATGACAAACCATCAAATGCTTGTAAATTAATTTTAGGTATTAAACAAATTTTAAATTTTGAAGTTTGAGAAACAAATAAATAAAATTTCTCTCAAGAAGAAGAGTATTTAGTCCTATCAATATGTTAGGAGCCAATAAAAAAAAATGTGAATATAAATTTTTAAAATTCATAATAATAAATTTTTTTTATTAAATAATATTAATTTGTAAACAGAATACCAAGTAATAAGGATTCAACACTAATAGATGAGACGAAGACTATAGTTCAGCTAAGGTAATGACTAATAAATCACGAACTAAACTAATATAAACTAATATGTACATATATGTAAAATCAAATAACATGGAGAAAAAAGACTTATCAAGAACTTAAAACATGTCCATGTTCCACCCGAATTAAGTTGTTTTAGATCTTGCAGTTTAATATAGATTAGTTAATTTATTGCTTTGGTTTTCTAAATATAACATCTGATTTTTATTTATGAAATTTTTTTATTTAATTTTCAAATATATTTAAATAAATAATTAAAAAATATTTACATGGTATGAAAATAATTATTTTTTAAAACTGGTAAAGAAATTTCCAATTTTATTTTTAATCTGAAACTATCTCAGATTGACTTGTGAAAATACAAAGACTTGTGAAAATACAAAATAACCAAAAATCCATGGAATTTGATTTGTGAAAATACCAAAAAAAACAAAAATCTATGGATTTTCTATAAAAAGGGCTTTGAAAATAATATATTAAATGGCAGAGAATTGCTGAAAAGTAGTAGTCTAAACGTTCTATTTTTTGGAGGAGGTTTTTTTGGTTATTTTTTTTGTTTGATTTTACTCGTGATGAATGGTTGGATCTGCAGATTTGAGTGGCTAAGTTTGTATAATCCAAGTGCCCAAGGGGTTTTTCAGTAGGTTGAATCCATTTATGCATTCAGAAAGACAATTTAAACAACAGAAAATAGATATTTTGTCTAAATTTACATTGCCGGATTCCAACCAATTCTTATAAAAAAACACAAAAAGTAGAACGTTTAACCAACCTAAAAAAATAAAATGATGTCTCTCCAATAATAACAATTGAGGTTTTGAGTACATTTTCCTATATTCGTTGAAGAATAAATCTGCAAGGATAAGGCAGGTAAGTCGCTGGAATCCAATGATGAAAAGTAATAATTTTGAGAACGAAATTATGCCATTTTTGAAAATTTGACACTGTAAATAGACTTCTAGATTTTTACTTAGTTTGGAATAACAGATTTCTCGATCTTTGCTTATTTTGGTTTTGGAATAACTTTATATTATAATTAAATCTTGTAATTTCGACAATCTGTTTTTAAATCATGCGGAATTCTATTCCATGAAGGGCACATTCTCGACATCGCCGATCAGTCATGCTGCCATTAACAGTTAATTCTCATTCCTTTAATGCTCTGCCAACGGTAGGGTTAGGGTTAATGGTTGCAAACTATTCAAATAGTTTATTCTAAACATTCTACTTTATTTTACTTTTTGTTTGTTTATTTTAGGTGATTTTGTCTAGTAAAGAATGGTTGGATATGTAGATTTGAGTGATTAAATTTGTATAATTAAAATGTTTTACTAGTTTTTTTTCAGCATGTTGAATCCATTTATTCATTCAGAAATACAATTTAAATAATAAAAAAATAGCTATTTTATCCAAATTTAAATAGCCAAATTAAAAAAAAAAAGCAAAAAAATAATAAAATATTTTCCTATTCAAAGTCAATGAAAGGACAAACACAGATGGGTCTGGTAGGCCATTGAAAGGCCCAGAAAAAGTAGGTTTCCATTAGACACAAATGGGCCAGGTAGGCCATTGAAACGCTGAGAAAAAGTAGGTTTCCATGTCCATGCACGGTGTGGACCAGCTGGAATATTACGCATAACAGGCCACCTTTCTACGACGTGATTGATGTGATGAGGCTGCACTGTAATTGTGGAGAAGTCCAATCCTTCTGCACATTCAAAGATCGTCTTGATCCGCTTTCCTTCATTTTCCTGTTTTCTGTACTGAAAAGCATCTCTTCAGATTAAGAAAGACAAATATTAGGTGCCAACAAAAGCACAGAAGTCACGAAAGCACAGGTGATAATTTTTTTAAGGAATCAAAGTGAAGTAGCGTTGAACACTTTCGCTTTTGATGGCTGTTCTTTCATGTTAACTGCACATGGTCGACGTAGTTACAGTTGCCATGGTTTTACGGATTGGACATGATGGCATTTCTTTTACCTAATGATAATGGAGGCTTTGGTCAAGCAGTGTGGACATGACGGTCATATGCAAGGCTGTCAATAGATGTTGGGCCGAATTGCTTACGACTGCCACTAATTCGAGTACAGCTTTGAAGGGAAAAAGAGTCCACTGATATTGTTTCTCGGCAGTCATCTCCCTTGCATTCAATGGATAAAGTGGCATAGTCAAATCGCATAAGCCTGAAGCAGGAAATGCACAACTTTCACTATTCGCTATGCTCATACTTCTTCCCTTGTAGGGAGTCTGAACTTCCAACGGTTCCAACGGTTCCTTAGCCTCGTGGACCAGTTTTTCTTCACTTGCGTGTGTGGAGCATCTTTCTTCCCTTGGATATAAAATAGTTTTTAGGTTGAATATGTAGACTTAAAAATATCTTCTTAGAAGTTAAGAAATTAGGTTAACAATTTAAGATCATAAATTGATTTTTGATATTTAGTATTACCTAAAAATTAGTTTTAATTGGCTAAGAGTTATTCTTCTTTAGTGGTAAGGAAAAGATTAATAGTTCAAGACTCAGAAACATCTCTCAAGAGTGGAAGTCTACCTCCTTAAAGACCACCAACAAATTATTTTAAGTGACCACTTTTTGTCTTCACAAAATGATACAATTGCAAGTAAAAATAAAGACTAGACTAACAACCCTTGAGTGTTATAGATTTTGTTTTATATATATATATATATATATATATATATATATATGAGAAAATAATACATAGTTTATAAAATATGTTTTATATGAGACATGCATAGATTATAAAACATTATTCACACCCAACTATTTTAAAATTAGAAATTGATTTGTAGACAAATTCCATATTTGGTATCATACTCCTCCTAATTGATAATAATAACAACATAGGTGTCTCAATGGTTTTGGTGGCATGCCTTAGCATACATTTCTATATTAATATTTCTGTTTTGTCTTACTAACATCATGTATTCATGTGTTTAAATGTCTTATCTTGTAGATCAATCATGTATTCATGTGTTTAGATATCCTATCTTATGAGCCATTTTTTTTGGTTATTATCTATATAATATTATAAACTATATTATCATATTAACATGTCATATTTGGTTGGCCTATTTTTAATTAACATAAGGGTTATTTAATTCTAATTTAAATTATTTAATTTTTCACTTTTAATTTTATTATTTAAAAAGATTTGTTTGATAATTTCAAAAAAAAAATAATACTAAGTTATTGAAAATATTAATTTTATTATTTAAATTTCTTTGACTTATTTTTAACAAATTACTATTTGTTTAGTTTTTGTCAATATTAATTTTATTTTTTAAAAAGACTTGTTTGATAAGTACTCAAAATGAATTAATACTAAGTTATTCAAAGTATTATTTTTATTAAAGTTATTGAAAATATTAATTTTATTATTTAAAAAATTTTGTTTGATAGGAAAAAAAGAATTAATACTAAGTCATTAAAAATATGCTTTTGGTACTTATTGGTTTATCAACTAACTATGGTCTTTATAACTTTGACTATGGTTAATTAGGCTTATCAATTTATGTTTTTTTGGTGACTTAAGCCCCTCCTATCCAAATCAAATGAGTTACTTATAGGTATGAGTGTCTATCAATTATCAATTATGTTTTTTTTCATTATTAATTTAGTATATCATTTCATAAGTTCTTTCAATTATTTTTTTTAGTAACTATTATTCTTCATCAAATCAAATGAGTTACTTATAGGTATGAGTTTCTATCAATTATCAATTATGTTTTTTTTCATTATTAATTTAGTATAGCATTTTATAAGTTCTTTCAATTACGTTTTTAGTAACCATTATCCTTCTTAGCGAAGGAAATAAGCAAATAGGCCTTTCAACTATGATTTTTTTCACATTGAGAGAAAATAGGGAAAATAGGCCCACTTTCAACAAATCAATAGATATGGGTGTATATATATAGACATAACTTTCTCTTATAGCTATTATGAATATAACTATTTTCGATATAAAAAAAATAAAAAAAAATAGATAGAATTCTAATTACACCCCTCTTTTTTAGTGGACTTTAACTTTATTAGACCCTTCAAAGAGTATCTAAAAATAAATAAATTATCTCACATAGATAATAATTATGAGATACATATGTTTATTAGAAATTATATAAAAAAAAAACTTTATTGAATTAAAAACAATAAAAATCTAAATAATTAATAAAATATTATTTATTAAAGTTAATAAATATATTTATATCAATTAATTTTGATTTTTACTTGTGATTTGTATATATTATTTTTAATAAATTTATCTTAATCATAAAAAATTATATAATAAATTAATATTATTTTTTAATAAAAAATATTCTTTAATAAAAAACAAAAACTCTTAAATAAATATTAAATTTTTATAATTTATTAAAAAAAATCACACAAATTCAAATTAAACATAAAATTATTAAACAAAGCTGATGAAATAATGAAATCTCCCATCATTGCATAAACATATATCTCTTCATAACAACAACATTGAAAAACTACCATGTACATACTATAGTACACTAGTCATTACATACACATAGACACAAAGTAATGAATAACTTGTTTATAGGTACAATTGATGCCCCACTTTTTTTGGTCAATTATCTACTTAATCTTAATTGTCTCCTCCTTTCTATCCATGGTAATGATTCCATGTGATTTCATTACCATGTTGACATTTGGAACATGGGAATATCACGAAAAGATTTTCTTACCATGTTTTGGATATGCAATTTGATTACAGGAAAGAGCGAATAACATGTTTGGTTTAATTAAGTAAAGATAAGCGTGGAAGATTCCTTTCTGTGTTTGGGATATGCACTTGGATTAGCATCCATGTCATCTTCGAACCAATTTTGATATAAACAAGTAAAGATAAGAGTCAAAAATTCCATTCTTTACTTAAAGCACGCCGACAATGAAGGGATCATGCCATGATCCTAGAGTGTCGGAAGATCCCCATTGGAGGAAAGAGAGAATCACTCGTCAAGATCTCTAGTGGAATATAATTAATGGAACCTTCTTGTAGCATAAGGGATTAATAAGAATTATGATAAAGATAAGAAAATAATGTAAGTGAGTATATGTGGATTTAATGATTAAGAAAATATGTTTTTTTAATTATGAATATAAATTTTAAAGGATAGATCATATATATTTTTAAAATTAAAGAATGAATTTAAATTAAATTATTGTTATTTATATTTTTTTAATAAAAAATAAATATAAGTTTTGATAAACTTTTTATATATATAAGGTTTAAAGTTGTTATAGAAATATACTCATTAAAAGTTTTGTTATCTCGTAGGTTGTCCCTTGTCTTCATAGAGGGCGTAGATGCTAAGGTATAATGTGTAAGGTGTAGCTTTTTGTATCACTCTAGGCCTTCCAGCTAGTTCTTGGGCCAGAGGGGGGATACCCTAAATACTTTCTTAGAAAAAGGTCTTTGTTTGTCACTCAAGAACAACCTACTTAACAAATGAATCATGGACTGGATTTATAATTTAGATAAATGGTGTGTGGAGTCAACTTATATTATGATTTTTGAATAGGAATAAGGTGTTGTATTTTATTTTGGAGGCAATTCAAAGAGGGGCCAACTAGGGCCACCTATCCCTATAGAGTATGGACATTTTATTTCCCATGGAACTTAATTCCTTTGAATCTAATTGAACTCCAAAATTGGGAAAGAGCAATAGTTCTAACATTGAATAAGGGGCTCGATGAAGGCATTAGGATAGATGTGGAAATTGGCTATGGTGAATGGTTCAAATAGTGAACAAGGGTCATGATGGGGGCATCATGCTTGATCTAGGAATCGTCCATGGGGAATAGTTCAAATAGTTAATGAGGGGAATTAGGCTTGATATACAAATCAACTATTGTGAACACCTCAAAAAGTGAGAAAGGGACCCGTGAAGATTCTTGTCCACATGGAGATTCCCACCCACATGTCCTCCTTTCATAGTGCCAATTATCTCTCATGAACTCCACATGGAAATTAGTTACACTTTCCACAGGAAGATTCCTATCCATGTCTCTTCTACTCATAATGCCACTTGTTGATCCAGATGGATGTCGGTGGCCTCCCACCTATTCCAACTGGTTCATTTTGGAAGTTTTCCAGTTTGGCAATTTTCTTCCTAGTTTTCGGGTCCCTGACTTGCGGGGCCATTTTGAGGCCCTAAAAAACCTTTTTAGGGCTCGCCATAGTCGAAAATACCCTATAATAGATCACAACAAAATGCATATTTCTCGGATAGACCTTTCCAACAGGCTATCGTGCACCTAAAATGAAGATCGTATGCAAAAGTTACAACCCCGGGAAGTTGATGTACAAACTTACCCAAACGGAGCCCACGTGAATTTTGGTGCTTCATCTCCTAGGGTTAGGTTTTTGGATTCTAGGGTTTTTGACATTCTTGTTTATTGTAAAAAGGCCTTAAGAGTCTCATTGTAATCATATTCTTGTGAATGAGCGTAGCCATCACATCTCTTCTCAGAGATAAGCCACCACCATTCCAACAAGCTTGTTTTCCGCTGCATTTTACAGTTTAAGCTTATTTCTGTATTGAATAGAAAAATAGATTTATTGTATCTATGTTATTCTATGTTAAGCATATTTTAATAATCTGTATTAATTTCATTCTGCTCATAAAATTTGGATCAATGGTATCAGAGTGGGCTGCTCCTTTTCATCTTTATGCATGTCCCCAACAAGGTCAGGGTACAAAGAATTGGGTCTCGAGCTTGTTTCTCTTGAGGTCAAAATCTCTCGCATGCCCAAACGACCTCTCATGGCAGGACAAAATAAATATTACGGGACAAGAGTTCCTTTCAAAATGTTTCTTGAGGAATCCCTCACACAAGAGAGGAACGAGATGATGGATAGTTTCACGCAAATCCTTCGGTGACTACCAACAAGCAACACATCTTTCTTGAGTGGAGGCATCGCCCCCTTCAAGGTACAAATCAATTTCGTTATTCCTATATTTAAAGGTCAAATAGACACAAATGTTGTAGACAAGTGGTTGAATCTACTAGAAGGGTATTTTTCTGTCCATAACTTTTCAAATAGAGAAAAAATTACTTTTACGCTCCTCAAAGTCATTCCCCATGTCAAAGATTGGTGGGAAAATTTTTGTGAGCAAAAGGAAACATAGGAACCCTCATTATTTAAAGTCTTGACCACTTGGGAATCCTTCGGGGATGCTATTAAGGAACAATACTACCTTGTCGAAAATTATGACGACTTGTATACCAAATGGACCACACTGCAGCAAGAAAGAGACCAAGCAGTGTCAGATTTCACAAATATCTTCCATACCCTACACACCAAGCTGGGCATCAAAGATTTAGAATGACATATGGCACTCAAGTATCGTGGTGCTCTACATAGATACATCTAGACTGAAATGGAATTTTTGAACATCTCATTCTTGGGTGTGGCCTATCGATATGTCATCAAAATCGAGTAGAAGCTCAAACAAAAGATGCGACAATTTAGGCCTAGGAACCCCTCGCAGCAAAAACCAGGAAAGGGCAGGCCCAACCTACAGAACAAAGGACATAGAAAAGATGGACAGTATGAGGACAACCAGTCCAAGATGCAAGAAAATAAGGACCCTGGAAAGACAAAGAAGGATACCGAGAAGTGGTGTGACTTCCATAAGATCCCTTGGCATAACACTGTTGATTGTCGCTCAAAGCAGTCATTAGTGGCCAAAGAGAAAGCCTTTGAATCAGATGCGGGTTGTAACTTTGAGTCAGAACCAGAAAGGGGAAGATGGATCATTGATGTGGAACCCAGTGCCACCATTGCTACCACCAAGATCCATCCTGGTGAACCAGACAAGCTAGAAGAAGGCGAGCACCTTTTCCATTCACAGATGTGGGTAAAAGGCACCCCGCTGCACTTCATTGTTGATAACAGTAACCAGAAGAACCTCATCTAAGAAGAGGTCATCAAGCGTCTGGACCTGTTGACAACATCGCACCCGCATCCCTACACCATTGGATGGCTCTACCAAGGAAGCGATCTCCTCATCAGCCAACAGTGTTGATTGGCATACGTCATCAAGCCCTTCAAAGATGAGGTATTGTGTGATGTTTCTCCTCTCAAAGTTTGTAATGTTCTTTTGGGTTAATCTTATTTATGGAAACATCATGCTGTATATGAGTCTATGCCTCATAGTGTTATTATTACTTTGAACAGGAAATTGAACAAGATACCCAAGGCAGTCCCTCCTAGTGTTATTTCCTTGATCTTTGCCAAGCAATGAAGGAAGGTCATCTCTCAGACAGGAAAAATTTTCTTCTTCGTGATTCACTCTCAGAGTTAGCAAAAGATTTCAGCCACATCCAGGGCCTCGGTGATTGATCTCTCCACACAATAGAAGCAATTGGATAAGTTCGTGGAAGAATACTCAGATATCTTCTCCTCTTCTACTAGGGTACCTCTTCACTATCAGGTCAAGCATCCCATCGATTTGACCCCAGGCACACCGCTACCCAATGGGTCGGTCTACCACTGCTCTCTATTAGAAAATGAGGAGATCAATAGGCAGATCCAAGAACTACTCCACAAGGGGAACATCTGTCCCAACTCATCACCTTGTGGGAGCCCAATCGTATTGGTGTAGAAGAAATATGGGACCTAGCAAATTTGCATTGATTACCAGGCCCTGAATAAGATCAGAGTCCGGAATCGATACCCGATTCCTCAAATCAATGACCTCCTTGATCAGGTCACGGGGGACAAATACTTTAGTAATATTGATATGAAGTATGGCTACCACCAAGTCCCAATAGAACATACAGATGTATGGAAGACCGCCTTCAAGTCAAAACAAGGTCTTTTTGAATGGTTGGTGATTCCCTTTGGTTTGACAAATGCTCCAACAACTTTTGATGGACAATATCCCATGACCTTTCACTAGTACATTTGTAGTAGTTTATCTGGATGACATCCTCATCTACAACAAGACTTGGGTGGAACACTTGCAGCATATTCAATAGGTTCTACACACCCTGCAACAACACAAACTATATGCAAACTTGGAAAAATTCTCCTTCGACATGGACAAGGTCCATTACTTAAGCTACACCATTGATCAACATGGTGTGCATGTGGATCCACCCAAGATCCAGGTCATTCATGACTAGCTAGCCCCAACCACCCTCACTAATCTTCAGAGCTTCTTGGGCCTCGCCAATTTCTATCGCAAGTTCGTGTTGGGATTCTCTCATATCACATGGGCACTTAGCCAAGTAACCAAGGGTGGCGGTAAGGAAAAAAATTTCTGGGGCCTGTCCCAACAACAAGCCTTCGATGAATTGAAGAAACGTTTGTTCTCATTCCCATTACTTTCATTACTGGACCTACAACATCTCTTTGAGATCGGGACAGATGCTTTAGACTATGTTGTGGGCGTTGTTCTCACTCAACACGACCACCCCGTGGCATATCATAGTGGGACACTATCAGATGTTGTCCATAAGTACCCTACTTACAACAAAAAATGTACTCCATTGTGAAATCTTGTTGCCAGTGGAGACATTACATTCTGGGGAAGGAGAAAGTCATCCACACTAATCACAAGCCATTACAGTTCATGCAAACCCAAGGAAAATTGTAGAATGGCCGCCATCAGAAGTGGTCCACATACTTACAACAGTTCCACCTCAAAATCAAGTATAAAATAGGAAGTGTCAACCAAGTTGTTTATTGCCTCAACCAACCTCCAGTTGAAAAATTCACCATGGTGCTAGAATCTTGCGGCCATGAGATCTCTCGATGGCCCCACCTCTATGAGAGAGACCCTGACTTCTTCACCGCCTACCAAATGTTGGGAGAAAACTCAATGGTCACTAATTTCCATCTTCAGGATGGGATGTTGTGTCGTCTGGGCCATCTCTATGTTCCATCAAGCGAGCGCGCGAAGATGATTTGGGAACTTCACTATAGTTGGGTGGCAGGACACTTTGGCATCGAAAAGACAATGGCAGTGCTACAAAAACATTTCTACTGGACAAAACTTTGAGAGGATGTCAGCAAGTATATTAGGTCCTACATCGTCTACGCTATTTCCAAACTGACCACTAAGAAATAGGGCTTGTACACCCCTCTTCCTACTCCTAACAAGCCATGGGAATCCATCTCCATGGACTACATGTCAGGCCTCCTATCCACAAAGAGGGGAAATGACTTTGTTTTTGTGGTTGTTGATTTCTTTTCCAAGATGGCGATTTTGGCCACCTGCAAGAAGAACATCACTGCAGAGGCCACTGCCAAGATATTCTTTGAACATGTCTGGGTAGACTTTGGGATCCCACAAACCATTGTCTCAGATTGGGATAGTCGGTTCCTTAGCACATTCTAGTCGAGCCTCTGGTCATTGCTGGATACCAAGCTCACCAAATCCACTGCCTTCCACCCGCAGATAGATGGCCAAATTGAGGTCATCAATTGGATGATCATACATATCTTGCGCATGTACAATTCCAAGCACCCTCACACATGGGATGAGAGTCTTCCCTATGTCCATCATAGCTACAACCGAGCCCTGCATAGCTCAATTGGCCACAACCCCTTTCAGGTGGGGTTGGGATTCCAACCATTGGGCCCCATGGATGTTGCACTACCCCTAGTGAACACCCCGATCGACTTGTCTCCTACTCCACCAGAAGCTAGCAAAGCCACACAGTTCATTGAGAGGATCCTTCACATCCTCCAATAGGTTCAAGATATTTTATAGAATTCCAATGCCAAGTACAAGCAGCGCCATGATCAACACAAAGTTTTGATCATGGCGGGTGACAAAGTTTTAGGTGGGTGACAAAGTTTGGCTACACTTGCAGAAATAATTCCTTACAGGGCCCCATCGGAAGCTTCTCCCACTCTGGTATGGGCCATACACCATCACCAAGTTTGTGGGTGATAATGTTTTTGTGCTCAACATTCCCCCTTTCCTTGTCCTGCACCCATTCTTCAATGTGGCTCTCCTTCGGCCATATTTCCCACCATTATTGGACACCTCAGAGATAACAAAGTAGTTGACACCAACAAAGCTCAACTTTGACTGCATGAAACAGACATCTAGTGATCATATTGTGGACACACTGATCAAGGGAACCCAACAACAAAGGATCCATCTTTATCGAGTTGTCAAAGCAAGGCAACTCCTGCACCAAGGAAAGTGGCTCACCCGGGGCCAAATTCAGCAGAAATTTCCTCATCTGATGGGGAAATTCAATGCAATGGAGACCATATCTTCCTAAGGAGGAGGATTGATCCAGATGGATGTCAGTGGAATCCCACCTATTCCAACTGGTTCATTTTGGCAGTTTTCTTCCTAGTTTTCAGGCCCTGACTTGCGGGGCCATTTTGAGGCCCTAAACAACATTTTTAAGGCTCGACACAATCGAAAATGCCCTTAGATAGATCGTAGAAAAATGTGTAGTCCTCATATAGACCTTTCCAACAGGCTATCGTGCACCCTAAAACGGAGATCGTATGCAAAATTTACGACCCCAAGAAGTTGATGTACTAACTTACTCAAACAGGGCCCACATGAATTTTGGCACTTCATCTCCTAGGGTTAGGTTTTTGGATTTCTAGGGTTTTTGACATTCCTATTTATTGTAAAAAGGCCTTTAGAGACTCATTGTGAGCATCTTCTTGTGAGTGAGTGCAACCATCACATCTCTTCTTAGAGATAAGCCGCCACCATTCCAGCAAGCTTGTTTTCCGCTGCATTTTACAGTTTCATCTTATTTCCTTATTGAATAGAAATCAGTTTTATTGTATCTCTATTATTTTGTGTTAAGCATATTTTAATAATCTGTATTCATTCTATTTTGCTCATAAAATCTGGATCACTTTTCCCTGGGCGATCATATAGAAGGTTCATGATTGCATTTTATCTTTTGCCAGCTACAAGCCTCTAAGCCTTCAACCCCTTTTTCCCATGAAATGAGGGACAATCCCTTCTTGGTTCAGTACACCCGAATATCCCAAAAGGTAAGGAAATGATGGGATGAAGTGTGGATAGTGTTAAGTATGGTCAGGAACAACACGATGAATCACCAAGAGGACCTCCCAGTAGAAAACCTATCCCTAAGGGTGACCCATTTACTAGGGCACAATGCCAACTACCAAGGTGAAACAAGGAAAAGAGCATAATTTCCAAGAAGACATCACATTAATCAAAAGTAGTTTCCAATGAACCAAACTCAAATTCCTCAAATATTGAAATGACACTCACCATAATACCTAGATTGTACCTCATGGAGAAAGACTCAATGTCTTTCGGAATCTAGTTGATGTGGTGGATACCCTCATGATGAACTTGGAACTGTGGTGGCGAGGTGCATCTCTATCTATCCAAGTGGACAATGTTGGTGAAGTTGTCTCTCGGTACTCCATGTTTGTAACCTAAGGTCAAGACACCATCTCCTTAGTTATCCCTAAACATTGGGGGTAACATTTGGCTCTTACTTGGGGACATGTACTCACCGTAGAGTGCATGAGAACCAAAACATATCTTGGTGGACCTATGCCAAAACTAAAACATAAAAATGTAAAATCCAGGGTGGTTCTATCACCCTTCACCCATATATATCAAAACTAAAAACTCAAACTAATCTAGAAAATAAAATTTTAGCATTTTTTTCAAAGAATTTCTAAACTAAACATGAAATCAATAAGAAAGTAGAGTAAAATGAAAAATCAAATGAAGCTAAGCTACTATGACCAATCAAGATGCAAATGGAAGGAAATTAAGATGACCTACCTTACCTACTTACCTAGGGCCTTGGGGGCCTGAATATCAAGTGATAGGTGATGTCAGGTGAAGTCATACAACCAGTGCAACCAGTTGATCATCTCATCAAACTATCTTCCCCTGTTTTTAATTATGTAAAACAACAAAGATAAGTCAAGCATGTAATGATCATGAGCATAAATAAATATATAATGAATCATGAAATGAAACTCATGGAGATGGGTGGGAGGAAGGAAATTATGCTAGAAAGAATATCTGCAATTCTAATCATCCAAGTAATCTTGCCTGAAGTGATATCCAGAAGCTCGATCAAACCATCTCTGAAGAGAAATATCATATATAGACGACAGTTCATCTTCATTCACACACAAAGATCCACTGGTTTTTGAAGACTAATATATCAGAATAAGACTACATGTCTTCTCATAGAAGAATATAAGAGGTAAGGGATAACCTCATGTCCAAGGAAAGAAAAATGTTGCCTCTTCATATGCAAGTCCTTGTAAAAATCCTCAAGATGAAAATATTATCTCTTTGTAGAGTGAGCCTTTAATTTCTATGGAATGGCTACATCCTGATGTTCATATAAAATTGAGGACGAAGGTGGTTGGGATTCCTCATAGAACAAGTCTGCATCCTCAAAAGGATCTACATCACAACTCCCAAGGAATGACTGAAAATTACCCTGAAGACGTTGTGACAAGTCATCCTCAAATGGATATAAGTAAAACAATCCAATGGATAAGCAATTTAAAATTGTTTTCCCTACTTGCAACAATCAACAAGAATATATATTAGCAAATACAATAGCTATTTACTACATATTTAACCATCAAAATTGTCAAATAATTGTTGGACAATGAAGTACTAAAATAATGATAACTTTCCAATACTTAAGCATGCAAATTTAACGGTAAATTAGGGATGCCAGATGAAGTTATCAACAAAGTGTTAGGGAATCCTTTTGGTGTTGATACTGAGAGGGGGGTGAATCAATATCAAGTACAATTTCAAAAAAAATTCAACTTATACTTCAACCATATTATATATTCAATTATATCCAATGAGCAATGAACAATAGTAGAAGAGTTACACCAGTACACCACAATACACCATGCACAATATATGAGAAATAATCAATAGTTATTGTTCAAGGGAATTAATGACTTCCAAATATAAGGGAGGGATAAACCTCCAAAAGGAAGATACAATCCTCCAATATCATGAGAGGGTTGACCTCTCCATCCTTATGCCTTCCTTCCACCCAAGAATATATGAGAGATAATAAAACTTTACATTAAATTATCACCATCAACCAACCATCACATAGAACCTGATAATGCTTCCTGAAACTTCTTCAACTTCTGCAATTCTTCACTTCCTAGAATACTCTAATCCTATAGATAATATTACTCAATGTATTCTCTGAAACACCTCCAAGTTTCACTCCTTGAATCATCCCAAAAAAGGAGTTATAGAGAAAATGGTATACCTTATTCAATTTTGGTTTATTCAGGAGAGAGAACTTGTACAGAATGCCCCACTCTCAATATTTAACATCATATTATAAAATTTGTACACAAGAAACTAAAGCCTGTACTATTTCCAATGCAATTTGTCTCACTTCATTTGGATTCTCTATGAAGACGTTATGATTGTTTTACTTGGAACACTTGTTTATGACTAACTTCAGGACTAGTCAAAAACCCTATCTTCCACATAGTGTATTTCCAAAATTATAGAGAATAAAGAGATGAAATTTTTACCACATATACCTAGATATGTCTTCTTAATAGCCTCCTAATTTCACCATCTGAATCATTCTAGAAACAAACTTATAGTGAAAATGGTAAGATGACCTGTAAATAACATACCTTAGAACACATCACCAAGAGACTTCATCCTCCCTTGAAATTCAGCCTTCTTTAATTCAGATTTCCTCTGAAATTCGACTTATATCTCCTTGTTCATTAAAACACTTGTGTGTGTAAAATGAATGTATAATGATATGTATTTATACCCTTTATTTTACTTCCTTTTAACATTAGGGCCGACATGTAGTTTATGTTTCAATTTACATTGTCATCTTCAAAAATTCATTTCTCCTCAATCATGAGGATACACATGACGTGCCACATACCACCGGAAGCAGCATGACTTATACTATCCATCCATGGGTGTTTTATCTTCATGTGTAATTTAATTCATGTCTATCTACTTCGATCAACTGTGGGGTCCAAAATCCAATGCTTAGGGTTGACATCAATGACTACAATCGATGACTAGGGTTGACATCAATGACAACAACCAATATTCCAACAATATCCCCCTTTGTCATTGATGGAAACACTTATGCTCCCCCTGTCCTCATGCTCCTAGTTTCTCTCCCGATTTGAAATCAATGGCAAAGGGTGGGGATGTTCCCCCAAGTTTAATGGAAAAAGGTAACTCTCTTCTTTGGGTTTTCTTCCCCTGAACATATAGCACTTAATAACACTTCATTTTTATGGTCTCTTTCTTCCTTGCAGATTTTTCGTGGATCTAGGATGTATATATTACTTGGTATTCTTGTTTAAGTTGCAACCAATCTTCATGAACCTTATTCTTTTATTTTGTATCTTTGTGAGTCAAACATGAGAGTATATCCTTGATCACACATTTTACTAACACTGAGTAGATTATGCTTCAAGTATTCAACCAATAGGATATTCTTTTCTTTTACATTTTTTTTCCAAGATCTACTACACATTTTCCAAGTATTTTGGCAAATGAGTCATCTCCAAATGCAATAGTTCCACCCTTTCTCTTCAAGCTGATGAATTTTTCTTGATCCCCGGTCATGTGTGAAGAACATCCACTGTCTATGTGGCATTCATCTTCTTCTTTACATTCTTCAACAGTCAATGTTATTCAAAAATTTTCATTGTTTGGAATCTCTTTCCTTCTCCATATTATGGTTGGAATATGGACATTTGGCATAGGATTTGTTGAGATTCAACAAGACGATCCTAGTGAAAATTATGCACCTACACACTAGGATGGAGACTCGGGCTATTTTTAGGTGGAAGTCTATTTTTAGATGATGAGTAAATTCTATTTATAGATGATGTCTATTTATAGATGGTGAGCGAATTCTATTTATAGATGTATGTCAACTATTATTATCCGTTAATAATAGTTGGACAATAAATATTAATCTATTCTCAATGAGCACTTGGAAATAATTAACTGAAGTGGAAAATCAGTTAGCTATAGGAAATTCAAGTTCAAAGGTTGACTGGTGGGACATGCAAGTCAAATTAGTTTTAACTGAGTGATTTGAAGTTGTAATAGAGTTGGATGTCTATTTATGTGAGTTGTGAAGTATTTTAACTCAGTTAAGTGAGTTAAGCTCAGTTGTACTAGTTGTAACTGAACTTACACTAGTGAGAGATCAGTAAATTAATTATTAATTAATTCGAAATCAGTGATCTCATATGCAACTGAAGATTTACCACTGTTAACTACATGCATGTCAGATCCAATGGAGACCCAGTTGAGATAATAGGTGAAAGGGACAGTTTGACTATCAATTGTGACATTAGTGAGTGCACTCATGAAACCACACACACATTGGATGTTCCTATGAGGATTGTGCATCCTAGGCAAGATGAATTCATTCATTGTAGGCATTTCCATTAGTAGGGATTGCACCGAGGAGGCAGGTTGTTTGGAAGAAGTAGATTGGCACATGAATTTGTCAATTTTTGTATGACAGTGTGAGACAGTTGTATATTGTACCGAGAGCTCTTGGATTAGAGTTTTATATGAGATTGTTTCATGATCCATGATATATAAATAATATATGATAGTTGGGTTTTTAGCTTTATGATTTCCCTATAAAACATATGTGTTATGTGTGATTGATATTTCTTCTTCATATTGCATTTGGCCATCGTGTTTTAAATTCTGCAAGAATATTTGTAGAAGTGATTCTGTATTTAACAGTGGAATCTAATTTTTATATCAGGAGAATCCAGGCAATACATAATTTGTATTAAAATTTCTACATGGTATTAGAGCGCAAAAGATTGCAGAATCTGATTTTGTGATTGGATAGAATTCAAATTTGCAGAAAGACTTTATCGGTGCTACAGTTGATTCAACATCGAAATGGCTTTCAATGGCTTGAGGTTAGAGTATGCAGTCAAGGGAAGATTGAACTACATTTCTTGGAAGGACAAGATGGAGGCAGTAATCGAAGACAATGGCTTGAAGGAATTCATTGACAAAGATGTTCCTAAGCCAGATGCTGCAGACACTGCAAATCTTGATGCATGGAAAAATAAAGTGGAAAAGGCTAGGAGGATCCTATTGGAGGGAGTACGAAACCACATTGTCTCAAGCCTCCATGGGAAAGTCACACCATATATAATGTGGAATACTTTGATAGATCTATTCCAAAACAACAATGACCATAGGAAATTGGCGCTCAAAGACAAACTTAGAAAGATCAAGATGGAGAAGGGTGACTCCATTCCAAAATATCTCACAAAGTTTGTCCAATGTCAGGATGATATAGGGAGTGTGGGAATAACATTTGTTGCTGATGATTTGGTGATATTGGATCTCCTATGACTTCCCAAGAGTTGGCACAGTTATCAAGACTCTGTTAATGGAAGGGAAAAATTTCCAGATTGGGAACGACTATGGTCGGATTTGGTGTAGGAGGAGTTCAGGTGGAACACCAGAGATGGATATTCATCAAAGCATGATGATGAAGAGGATTGTGCTTTGGCTGCAAAGGCAAGGAAGGGGAAGGTGAAGAAATTCCATTCAAAATATGAATCTAAAGGAAAGAATATGGATTTGTCCAAAGTGAAGTGTTTTCACTATCATGAACATGGGCATATTGCTACTAACTATCCGCAGAAGAAGAAGAACAAGAAGGATGTTGAAGCTGCAGCTGGTGAATCCCTTGCCTCACAATTTGAACTTGAATTCTCCTTGATTGAATGCATGGTGTCAAGTGCATTGGGATCAGTGTGGTATTTGGATAATGGCTCTTTCTTCCACATGACAGGAGATAAGGAGATTTGCAGTGGCTTGGAGGAGAAAGATATCAAAATGCATATAGAGATGGGAGACAATGGATGATACGGTGAGAATGGAATTGGTACCATTACCTTTCAGAGGGAGTCAGGTAAACCATTTCAATTGAAATATGTTATGCATGCTCCAGGTCTAAAGAAAAACTTGGTCTCAATCTCAATGTTGGAGGACAGAGGCTATGATGTTGTTTTCAGTGATGGAAAAGACTTCCTACAACATAAAACAATGGTTCAAGTCAAGAAGATAGTGATTCAAGTTAAGAATATCTACAAGCTAGAGGTAGATGGTTGCAGTGCCATGATGGGAAATGAAGAAAAAGAGGTGAGCCGGGTTGAGGTCAAATTATGGCACAGGCGATTGGGCCATCTTCATCATGGAGCCTTGAAAATCATGCAGAAAATATCTACTGGACTTCCAATGGGAACACTTGCTTAGTTAGATTAGTGCAAGGGTTGCACCATGGGGAAGTATGTAAAGTCCACCTTTCATGAGAAGGAGAACCATGCTTCCGTGATCCTAGAGAGAATTCACACAGATGTGTGTGGACCATTCTCGGTTGCTTCAACAACAAAACATAAGTATTATGTTATTTTTGTTGATGACTTTTCTCATAAATGCTAGATCTTCTTCATGCAGAAGAAGGATTAAACATTCTCAAAGTTCTGTGAGTTTAAAGAATTGGTGGAGAAAGAGTTGGGGAAGAAAGTGAAGGCTTTGAGGAGTGATAATGGTGGAGAATACATCTCTAACAAATTCAAAGACTTCTACAGCAAAGAAGGAATTCTAAGAGAAATCATAGCGCCTCATAACCCACAACAAAATGGGGTCGCATAGAGGAAGAACAGAATGATCGTGGGTGTAGCAAGAGCGATGTTGCATTATCAAGGCCTACCAATGCATTTGTGGGTGGAAGCATGAAATACTGTGATTTATGTGCAAAACTATTGTCCTCATAGAGTACTTGGCATGAGTACACCTGAAGAATTTTTCAATGGTAAGAAACCTGATGTTTCTCATTTTAAGATTTTTGGCTCATCTATTTATGTGCATGTGACTAAGAATGCCGGGAAGAAGCTGGAGCTAACTGCTGAAGTTGGGATATTTGTGGGGTACATAGAAACACCCCATAATTATTGTGTGATTTTCCCAACAGTAAGATGACTGTTATGTGACGAGATGTAAAATTCGATGATGGGAAAGCCATGTGGTTGTCACTTGAGAGGGAGCTAGACTTGCATGCGGAGGAGGAACTGTTGGTTCCCAAAGATGAGTCTCAAGATGTGGATTAGCCACATGAGGAGGTTCATGGAGTGGAGGATTCCACTCATGTAGAGCCATCCATTAGAAATGGCAGAAAGCACACCATGGAAGCTGATAGATTGAGAATAGATGATGCATGGAATGTAGAAGTCCCTACTTCATAGAACAGACAAAGACAGTCTCTTGATCAGTTTATTGGATACATGGCTCTCATGAGGAAATGTATTGTGACTGAACCATCTTTCTTTCAGGAAGCAGTGTAGGATCCCACTTGGGTTGATTCAATGGTGGAGGAGTATGACTCCATTGTCAAAAACAGTGCATGGGAAATTGTCCCAAGACCGGTTGACAAATCAGTGGTAGGTTCAATATGGATCTACAAGGGTAATCTTTTAATCATTGTTCTTTATGTTGATGATTTAATACTGACTAGTGATGAGCAGTTGATACACTCATGCAAGGAAGACCTTGCAAAGGATTTTGAGATGAAGGATATGGGCCTTCTTCATTATTTCTTTGGATTGGAAATATGGCAGTGAGATGCTGAACTTTTTGTGTCTCAAGGCAAGTATGAAAGGGAGATACTCAGTAAGTTTCACATGGAGGGTTGCAAACCCATGGATACTCCTCTTCCAGGAAACTGGAGGAAAGAAGATGCTACTTCTCTAGAGGTAGTGGATGATACTGTCTATCAACAGTTAGTGGGTTCGCTAATGTATCTAGTGAACAGGAGACCATAAATTTTCTATGAGGTTAACCAACTGAGTCGAGTGATGGTTAAGCCTACCAAGATCTTTTGGAAGGTGGGTATGCATGTCCTGAGATACCTGAGAGGAACATTTGAGTATGGATTATGGTATAGACAGATGGATGAGGTGAAGATTCATGGCTTCACGGATGCATATTGGGCAGGCAACCCAATGGACATAAAGATCACATCAGGGGGGATCTTTAGTATCAGATCTATAGTTGTTTCTTGGTACAACAGGAAACAGAGATCTATGGCACTCAGTTCAATGGAAGCGGGATACATGGTAGTGAGTCAAGATGCATGTGAGGCTATCTGTATGAGAAAGATCTTGGTTGGTTTGTTTGGTTCTCATTTAGATCCAACAGTGATTCATTGTGATAATCAAAGTTGCATTAAACTCTCGATTAATCCTGTGTTTCATGATAGATCTAAGCATATAGATATCTGGTATCATCATATCAGAGATTGTGTGTAGCACAAGATCATTTTACTTCAGTACATTCCTACGGAATATCAGAATGTAGACATTCTGACGAAGGCGCTCACCAGGAGAAAATTCGAATACCATAGAGATAAGATCGGGGTGAGGGATAATCCCTTTCTTTCTGAGAGGGAGTGTTGAGATTCAACAAGAAGATCCTAGTGAAAATTATGCACCTACACTAGGATGGAGCCTCAGGCTATTTTTAGGTGGAAGTCTATTTTTAGATGATGAGCAAATTCTATTTATAGATGGTGAGTGAATTCTATTTATAGATGTATGTCGACTATTATTATCCCTTAATAATAGTTGGACAATAAATATTAATATATTCTCAATGAGCACTTGGAAATAGTTAATTGAAGTGGAAAATCAGTTAGTTGTAGGAAATTCAAGTTCAAAGGTTGACTGGTGGGACATGCAAGTCGAATTAGTTGTAACTGAGTGATTCGAAGTTGTAATAGAGTTGGATGTGTAGTTATGTGAGTTGTGAAGTAGTTTATCTTAGTTAAGTGAGTTAAGATCATTTGTACTAGTTGTAACTAAACTTACACTAGTGAGATATTAGTGAATTAATTATTAATTAATTCACAATCAGTGATCTCACATGAAACTAAAGATTTACCACTGTTAACTACATGCATGTCAGATCCAGTGGAGACCCAGTTGAGATAACATGTGAAAGGGACAATTTGACTATCAATTGTGACATTAATGAGTGCACTCATGCAACCACACACATATTGGATGTTCCCATGAGGATTGTGTAGCCTAGGCATGAGGAATTCATTCATTGTGGGGATTTCCATTAGTAGGGATTGCACAGAGGAGGCAGGTTGTCTGGAAGCAGTAAATTGGCACAAGCATTTGTCAATTTTTGTATGACAGTGTGAGACGATGGTATATTGTATTGAGAGCTCTTGGATTGAATTTTTGTATGATATTGCTTCATGATCCATTATATATACATAATATATGATAGTGGGTTTTTTATTTTTATGCTTTCCCGGTAAAGCATATGTGTTATGTGTGATTGATCTTTCTTCTTGATATTGCAATTGGCGACCGTGTTTTAAATTCCACAAGAATATTTGTAGAAGCGATTCTATATTTAACAGTGGCATATAATTTATAGATCAGGAGAATCTAGACAATACATAATTTGTATTAAAATTTCTATAGGTTCATATTCATTCATATATCTGCAATCTTGTGCTTTGTGACCAAGATAATTACATTTGTAGCATACAATATTTTTTTCCATCAATGGGGAAAATTAATTATAACTTCTGTTGAAAAATCCATGAGTGTTTCCATATCTTATATTCACACCATTCATTTTTCCTGAATAGTTTTTCCTTTTATTGATTATGCAATTAATTTCCTTATGTCCAAAATTTTTGCAAGTATAACAATGACCAAGAAAGAAATTTTAATACCTGGGAGTTAGTGCCCTTGTTTGTGATGTAGTCCATCTGGGTTCATGATCTACTCTTTTGTAGTTTCCTTCATACTAATTGAATCTTCTTTGATTCCTAAAGGTAGGAGGTCTTCTTGGATATTCATCTCTTTTGTAATCATTCCTTATTTCTGGTATCCTGGTCCACTTCTCATCGACTGTTTGTGTAGAGTTTTTGTCAACCTTCTTGTTGGTATTTGCATCTTCTTTGTATGAAGTTTCACCCATGAATCCAAGATGTGTTAAGTCTTTTGGAACTTGAGAGTTTCTTAAGCTTCCTCAATGAGACAACTTCTTGTTCAAGTTTCTCACAATCTTCTTCTTTCTTCATTATTTGGACATTCCTTACTTCTCCTATTCTTCTTGCTTCTTCGAGTAGAGTTTTCAAGGAAATGGTTTCTTCTCTTACTTTCTCAAAGTCTTGTAATTGTTTCTTCAAGATTTCAATTGTATTTCCACAACTACCCAATCCACTTCTTAGTTTTCTATGCATTTTTTTGAGCTCGCTATTTTCAATCTCAACATGCTTCAATTTTTTAAGATTCTCATCTTCTTGTTGAATAATTTTTGCTTCATGATTTTCTTATTCTTCATTGGAAATTTCTTCTTCAGTATAATCTCTTTCAATCCTTGGATAAGGAAATTCAAATTCAACATGTCCTACTCCTTCACAATTAAAGAAAAAGAACTCACCTCTATTGGCTTCTTTGAAATCTTGGATGTTGTAATTTGCTTCAACTTCTTCTTATTCTTCTTCTTCTTCCCTTGCATAAAGGTCTTGTAGCTTGTCCCAAAGATCTTTCGCTCATGCACATGATCCCACCTTGGATTTCACTGAATCTGTCAATCCATCCAGGATGGTATCTATTTAAAATTTGTTGTTCCTTCTTGCTTCCTCTTTAGATGCAGTCTTTGGTTTCTTTTAAGCCTTGTAACCCGAAGCAACTGAAAACCAAACATCTACCCCAAGAGATTTCAAGTTCGTTTCCACTCTATTACTCCAGTATTCAAAATTGCTTCCATAACATGGTGGAGTCCCATTTGGAATATTGTCTTCCATTTCTTCTTAGGATCTTCCTTTAAGTGGTTAAACTGTATTGAAGGTAACCCGCTCTGATACCAATTTTTGATACTGAGAGGGGGGTGAATCAGTATCAAGTACAATTTCAAAACTTTTTCAACTTATATTACAAACATATTATATATTCAATTATATCCAATGAGCAATGAAAAATAATAGAAAAGTTACACCAGTACACCACAATACACCATGCACAATATATGAGAAATAATCAATAGTTATTGTTCAAGGGAAGTAATGAATTCCAAGGGAAGATACAACTTCCAAATATAAAGGGAGGGATAAACCTCCAAAAGGAATATACAATCCTCTAATATCAAGAGAGGGTTGACCTCTCCATCGTTTCCCATTCCTTCCACCCAATAATATATGAGAGATAATAAAACTTTACATTAAATTATCACCATCAACCAACCATCACATAGAACCTGATAATGCTTCCTGAGACTTCTTCAACTTCTGCAATTATTTACTTCTTGGAATACTATGATCCCATAGATAATATTACTCAATGTATTCTCTGAATCTCCTCCAAGTTTCACACATTGAATCCTCCCAAAAAAAGAGTTATAGATAAAATGGTAGACCTTATTCAATTTTGGTTTATTCAGGAGAGAGAACTTGTACATAATTCCCCACACTCAATATTTAACATCAGATTTTGCAATTTGTACACAGGAAACTAAAGCCTATACTATTTCCAATGAAATTGGTATCGCTTCATTTGGATTCTCTATGAAGACGTTATGACTATTTTACCTGGAACACATGTTTATGACTAGCTTCAGGACTAGTCAAAAACCCTATCTTCCACAGAGTGTATCTCGAAAATTATATAAAAAAAAGAGCTGAAATTTTTACCATGGGTACCTAGATATGTCGTCTCAATAGCCTTCAAATTTCACCATCTAAATCATTCTAGAAAAAAAGTTATAGTGAAAATGGTAAGATAACATGTAAATAACATACCTTAGAACACATCACCAAGAGGCTTCATCCTCCCTTGAAATCCGGCCTTCTTTACTTCAGATTTCCTCTGAAATTTGAATTATATCTCCTTTTTCATTAACAAACTTATGTGTGTAAAATGAATGTATAATGATATGTATTTATACCTTTTATGTCACTTCCTTTTAACATTAGGGCCGACATGTAGTTTCTTCTTCAATTTACATTGTCATCTTCAAAAATTCATTTCTCCTCAATCGTGAGGATCCATGCGACATGCCACATACCACCAGAAGTGGCATGAATTATACTATCCATCCATGGGTGTTGTATATGCATGTGTAATTTCCTTCATGTCTTTCTACTTCGATCAAGTGTTGGGTCCAAAATCCAATGGCTAGGGTTGCATCAATGACTACAACCAATGACTAGGGTTGACATCAATGAAAACAACCAATCTTCTAACATTTGGCTGTAGAAAAAAAATTGTGCAGAAACAAGTTCCAACCATAAAAATCAACAAGTAAACCATTAGAAAGTTACCCAATAATCAGTAGAGCAATAATCTAGGTTTAGAAGTAAATTTCCATGGTTAAAAAGTGAGTAAATGGTGTAAGAAAGTGAGTTTTTCTGCAACCCTAATGGCCATAGAATTATTTTCTTAATAGAAATGAAAATTCAAGGATAAATAAAAATCCCTTAGGGATTGAGCAAGCTTAAAGCATATAGAATTGATTACAACTTAGAAAAATTCAATATATCAATAAATCATGTGTACCAATGCAACACATTTATTTCTCCTATGCAATAACATATTAGTGCCTTTCCAAATGGGTTGTGTATTCTTCTTGTATTAGGTTAGGACTACTAAATATCAACAATTTTAATCCCTTTTAATCCCTTGAGATAACAACCCTAACACGGTAAAGTATAGGAGGGTGTAAACCCTTTTACTCCTCCTAGAAACCTTTGCAATATCCTTTTCAACAAACAAATAATGATAAAACTTGGTGGAGGTTGTAAATTCTTATACTCCTCCAAGTATCTAGACAATAAAAACCATGGAACAAGAAAGAACACTAACAAAGTGCATATTTTCCTTACGAATTCCAAGGAATGCCAAGAAAAACCCCTAGTTACCAATCAATTTTCATCACCAAATCCAAGCGAAAGAGCCTCCAAGAGTATATAACCACTTCACTTCATTAGAAAAGATAGAAACCATATCACAATGAGAGATAGAGATATATTAAATTCCTAAGAAGGGCACAAATTTCAGCCAAGAGTGTCTTCTCTCAAGTGAGAGAGCTATGTTAAAATGAGATACAAATGATCTCTATTTATACAAAATGTTATAAAACATGTTTTTCCACAAACCTTAGGGTAAAAAAAAAAATAAGGGGTCAAAATCCCTTATCTTTCCCCTTTACAAAAGGAATATTATTTAATTCATGTTTTTCACATAAGAGAAAACCCTAGAAACATGACATCATCCTTCTTTTGGGCAATGTTTGTCACTTTTGGTCAAGTTGTCCGGTCTCCAAAGTCCTCCCTCTCAAAAACTAGGGTCTTCAAGATAATCCTTTGCATCAAAATATGCCAAGTGTCAAGCAACAACAACACCACCACCACAAACCTAGTCCTACAGTGACGTCAAACTCCTCAAAAGTGACATTTTATCCTCAAGAGAAAATTGTTGGGCTGGCTAAGGGCTGGGTTATGTCCTCCATGGTATCTCCTCAAGCCTCTAAAGGCTAGAATTTTCATTCGATGTGTGGGCCTTGGTATCCAACCTGTGGGCTTCAAGCCCCAAGGAAGCCCAAGCTAGGCTTGTTCTTCCAAAATTGTCCATTAACTAGGTCCTGCAAAGACAATGAATACACCCTCCAAGGATATCAATTCAAATGCATTTTGATGAGTAAATAAAATCAATAAAATATCCATATAAGCATGTACTCCAAACCACCTCATTAAATTAAACAAGTTCTCAAAGACCCTATGCAATTTTCCAAGTTTAAGTATGGGATGGTTGACAAAACAACCTATTGGGTGAATCATACCTCAGATTTAGGAGTGTTTCCCGAGTGGACCTCTGTCTAGGTCATGTGCATGAAATTACATGGCTAGGAAAAAGAATTTTGGGCTTGGGGTTCATGATATACAAGGGATCATAGTGTCTCATTTATGGGCCCCTTTGTAGAGGGTGTGTTGCACGTTCGTTTTCAATGAAACCTTTTTCCAAGCCCATTTATTTCCTTTTTTTCTTTTAAGATGTTTCCAAGTTGAATCCATGGTGGGGCTTCTACCTAATCATGAAAAAAAATTCCCACCTTGACTCTATCCTAGTCACATCATGCTTCCCCAAGTTGGAAAAAATGTGTGGGAATTCTACCTAAGCATGAAAAACAGTGCCCACACATGCTCTTCCTTGGTTGGAATTTTATATTAGTTATTTTTTTTATGGGTCCAATCAATTTCTTATGAGAAACATTTCATTGTCCTTGGGATCTATGGGAGATCATATAGAATTTTCATGATTGAATTTTATCTTTTTCCAACTATAAGCCTCTAGGCCTTTTTCGCCTTCTTCCCATGAAATGAGGGACAATCACTTCCTGGGTCAGTACACTTGAATATCCCAAAAGGTAAGGAGGTGATGGGATAAAGTGTGGAAAGTGACAAGTATGGTTGGGAATGGAAAGATGACTCATCAAGAGGACCTCCCAGTAGAAAACCTATCCCTAAGGGTGACCCACTTACTAGGGTGCAATGTCAACCAACAAGGAAAAGAACATATTTTCCAAGCATACGTGTTGGCACAAGGGTAGACCCAAGGTTCAACGCTACAACAATGCACCAACAAAACCCTAAATACTAGCCCTTTCGGCAACACCTGCGAAGTAGATAAAGTCTCACCTGAGGTAGAGGCATGGGTGGTTGTAAGACTCAACTGTTTGCAACCTTAGCTGGGACATAGATCTATGATTATATCGCTTACAGAGCACTTAGCATTGATCATTCATCAATATTCAACGCTTATTATACTTCGTAGATAGCATAGAGCATCGCAACATTCACTTAGATCTAGGGTATTTCAACACTTAGCAACAGTAAAGAAGATCATATATGGTAGATCAGCACTAAGCATCTTCATACATGTCAGATCTAACATTCACACACCTCTAAGAAGAACAAAGCATAAGTAGATCTATCTATATATATAAAAGCACTTAGCAAAAGAAGGGATAAACACATCAAGTCGAAGCACAAAGCATAACACACAGATATATGTGGTTCACCCCCACGCTAGGGCTACGTCCACCAACTCTTCTTATTTATTAATGTCTTCAATTGGTTACAACACAGAGCCACCAATAACCTTCTTCACATAGGACAAAAGATCTGCGTAACTCACTAGATCCTTTTTCCTTATGCTACAGCACAAAGCCTTCCACAACTCCTTACAATGACTTGTAGTTAGCTCTACAAGCCTCTTACATTCATTCACAGAGCGCTTACAAAATCTATTAGCATTTAGCTTACATCACATATATCTCTATCTCTTCTGATAGATGCCTAGATATCTATTTATACATTACAAAAGTGGTCCTAAGCGTGGGTAAAACCGTGGGCCGACATTCCTTTCCCATTACATATTCCCCAAAACCCAAAAGGGACCCGAAAGTGGGCCGAGATTCTGTGATCTCCACTTCGCCTTGCGTGATTTCTTTGACTGGCTATTGAAGTCCCAAAATAGGTCAACATGACCAAGATTATCCCAAAACTTGGTCGAGGGCCAACTAGCCCCCAACACTCACCTATGACTCATCCCGAGTCACTCTAGTCTACGCAATTATGCCTCGAAAACCTCAAGCTTGGCTTGAGATGATTCGACCTGTTGCTTTGTGTTAGAAAAAAAAGGACCGCGGAGCAATAAAATAAAACAAATGTGGAAACAAAACACAGAAGATACAAAATACAATAGAGAGACAGATTTACGTGGTTCATCTAGTGTGGGCTATGTCCACCAGAGAAATTGCTAGGTCCTTCCTTTATTATTATCCAACAAATGAAGGGATACAACCTACAACAAAACCCGTTGTAACTTCCTCTTCTTTCTCTCACAGTCTCCTCTCTCAAAATACAATACTTGCCATAATGCATAGCCACAATACATTTCCCTCATAACAGAGGGTTGCCTTCTAGGGTAAAAAAATCTAACATAATTTCTACCGTTAGATCTGCGATCTTATAATGAATGGTCTAGATTTACAATGAAATTACAATATACATTTACAAGGCAATTTTTCCTTTGGGGGCTTCGCCCCTAAACCCCCGCCGGGGGCCTGCGTGGAAGAGTGTACATATTTCTAGGGTGTAAAGTCTTCATGGGGTATAAACATGGCTGAAAAACACAAAACCTCTGAGTCAGGAAGATATTCAGGCTCCACAACCAACAATCTCCCACTTGGAGACTGATCTCAACAACTCCACCGTTGTTGTATATGTTGGACTCTGAACCTTCTTGGACCTGGCAAATTTATCATCTTCATCTTCATTCTTGAAGGCCAACTGAAACTGAGCAAGAACTCAGTTTCTCTCTGGTTATTCCCTTTGTTAACATATCTGCAGGATTCTGGCTAGTGTGTATCTTTTCCAACTTCAAATGTCCATCTTCCAAGGCAAATCGTATGAAGTGGTACCTTAACTGTATATGCTTAGTATTTGAATGGAAGGATGGGTTGTTTGCAAGATGAATTGCACTCTCACTGTCACAGTACAACCTGTTATTCTCCTACTTCTTTCCCAATTCCTCCATAAACCTTTGTAACCAAATCATCTCTTTACTAGCCTCTGTAGCAACAACATACTCTGCCTCTATTGTTGAAAGTGCAACAACCTTTTGCAATTTCGAAATACAACTTACTGTTGTTCCACCTATAGTAAAAACATACCCTGTGGTGCTCCTCCTGCTGTCTTTATCACCTGCCATATCTTAATCAACATATCCCTATAGAAAAGTGTATAAACCTCCAAAACATAATTCATGAGTAGTAGTATCTCTCAAATACCCGAGAATCCACTTTACTGCTTCCCAATGTTATTTACATGGATTGTTCATATACCTTCTCACAACTCCCACTGCATGTGCAATATCTGGTCTTGTGAAAACCATTGCATACATCAAGCTATCAACTGCTGATGAATAAGGGACCTTGGACATGTATTATATCTCCTCCTGTGTCTTGGGACACATTTCCTTAGTTAATTTGAAATGGCTGGCCAAAGGTGTACTAACTGGTTTTGCATTCTGCATTCTAAACCTCTCCAACACCTTCTCTGTGTACTCACCCTGAGACAATGTCAATTTTTTATTTTTTCTGTCTCTTGTTATTCTCATGCCAAGGATTTTCTTTGCAACACCCAAATCCTTCATCACAAATGAATTGGCTAATTTCTTCTTGAGCATATTTATATCCTGCATATTAGACCCTGCAACAAGCATGTCATCTACATACAATAGAAAGATAATATAGGTTCCATTTTCTAACCTTTTAAAATAAACACAGTGATCAGAATGACATCTACTATAACTATGTTCTGTCATAAACCTGTCAAACTTCAAATACCACTGCCTTGGAGCTTGCTTTAGGCCATACAAGCTCTTCTTCAACCTGCATACCAAATTCTCTTTCCCTTTGACCTCATACCCCTATGGCTGCTGCATATAAATCTCTTCCTCCAAATCCCCATGGAGAAAAGTTGTTTTTACATCTA
>ML799170.1:42276-88887 GCA_009831015.1 Picea engelmannii
GAGCCCTAACCTCATCATCAAAGTCCACTTTTACAGAACTTAGTTGATTAGTAACTGTATTAAATTCATTTAAATGATCTGCAACAGACCCACCTTCTGACATCTTCATATTAAATAATATCTTCATTAGAAATACCTTATTCAATGCCGAGGGTTTTTCATACAATTTGGCCAACGTGTCCATCAAACCCTTTGTTGTCTTTTCTTTCAAAATATCGAAAGCCACTGATGCTGCCAAGCTCAGTCGTATCGTTCCTAGAGCCTTTCTGTCAAGAATCTCCCATTCTTCGTCCTTCATGGCCGTCAACTTCTTTTCTACTCCACTCAATGGTAGGAATAGATCCTTCTAATATAAATAGTCTTCCATCTGCATCTTCCATAACTAGTAGTTTTGGCCGTTAAATTTCTCGACCCTAAACTTTCCATCTTTCGACATTGCTCCCACTCGAACCAGTAACCCTCTTTTCCTGCAAGTTACCTTATGCTTTGATACTAGTTGTTAGAAAAACAGGACCGCAGAGCAATAAAATAAAGAAAATGCAGAAAAAAAACATAGAAGACACACAATACAAGAGAGACACAGATTTACATGGTTCACCCAGTGTGGGCTACGTCCACCAGAGAAATTGCCAGGTCCTTCCTTTATTATTATCCAGCAAATGAAGGGATACAACCTACAACAAAACCCATTGTAACTTCCTCTTCTTTCTCTCATAGTCTCCTCTCTCAGAATACAATCTTCACCACCACCCATAGCCACGATACATTTCCCTGATAAAAGAGGGTTGCCTTCTAGGGAAAAAAACCCTAACATAATCTCTACCATTAGGTCTGCGACCTTATAATGAATGGTCTAGATTTACAATGAAATTACAATATACTTTTACAAGGCAATTTTTGCTTCGGGGGCTTCGCCCCTAAACCCCTGTTGGGGGCCCACTTGCCCCCAGACCCCCCATCCGGGGGGATAGGCCCCCTGGACCCTGCAGAGGGGGTACCCCCCCTCTGCACTCCCCGTGTGGAAGAGTGTACATACTTATGGGGTGTAAATACTTCATGGGGTATAAACATGGTTGAAAGCAAGGACCTCTGAATCAGGAAAATAATCAGGCTCCACAACCAATAGTCTGGCAAGGTCACACCTTCCATCATTTCCCATGCAATGAATGCAATCAGTATGAGAAGTTAGCTAAAATGGAACTCATACCCTTGATACCGTGCTTCCTTGCAATCAAATTCTAGCTGGTTTACAAGGTATTGTGCCCAATTCACCTGTACACCCTCTACGCACTTCCCTGCGAGGTCGACTATGAATCCAATCACTTGGGTGGGTCGGTTCTTGCGAACTAATTTCCCAGCAATTAGTTGACAGGCTAGGCACACTGCGTCATTCTAGATAGAGGCTACCTTGTAGCCTCATGTTCCTTTCTCAACATCGCCATACATTTCTTTAATCGTCTGCGCTAATTCTCTGTCTGTGGCTTTCCCAAGATAAAGTCCTACGAGTCAAGGCCTTGCATTCTTAAACCAGTGATCTGATTGATTAACACTGGATCCACTGTTATGATATGGTTTAACCATAATTAACCTCCATGGTAACAAGATAACAACAACTTGACGCATGCATTCACCTCCTAATGTCTGCCAAAGTGTGGGATCTTCATAACATTCAGCAATGTGGACTGCGCAGGGTTATGGTTCCATGACTGAGGGACGATCTTTGAATTCTTTCCCTTTGTCTTCATTAGGTACTTGTATGGAGCGAGCATGTTGTAGACCTTCCTATCGCCGAGGTTGAAGTCACTAAACTTCAATGCTATAATCTTGTCTTAGTATACGAACTACGCGTATCCCTTTGGGTAGGTACGCCGTGACTAAAGGGTACTCAAAGTCTCTGGGTACACTATCCTGATTGATTGCATCACTCAGGGGTGGAATGTAGGCAGGTAGGATGCTCGAGATCATTTTAGCATTCGCAACATCATCCTTATGCTTAGTTCGCTTCTCATCGACTGGTCGAGACGGTCCGGCTTGAGCAGTGGAGGGAGATGCTTGCACGTTTCTTGTGGATGAAGCCTGTACACCTATAGATAACCCTCACTCCAACATAAATCTCTCAGTCATTAAATCGATCAGAACTTCCTCAACAATTTTCTCTGCACCGTTGATCTCGTCCGACATGAAAGCTCGAGGTTAACTAATCAAGTTCGGGATTAGGTCAAATACTACAATAAAAGAGATGGCAACACAACGATGATCACTGTGAAAGATAAGCTTAATATGTGGGCTCAAATTCTTAGCTAACACAAGTGTTCTAGGTGTGTGGCACGATGGACTAAATAAGAAATTTGGCAATGGTCTTCTTGCAATGGGTATGAAGCTTCTATTAACGTTGGTCTGTCTAGTATGGTACAGTCCAACGGTCTTATGACAATCCTTTATTTCTTTTCTGTCCATTCGAGGTGGAATTCAAATGGATATATCGAGCCCAACGACTATATTTCTTTGCCACGACGAAGTGTGATAGGTCGTTGTTCTGATATCCCAACGAAGGTCCCATTCTGCAAGTTTTCTTTCTGTGATGCCCCCTCTGGGGCCTTCTGTAACTTTTCAATCTTAGTTCTCTTCTTACTTATCTTTCTAGCCTTCTTTCCAGTAATCTTCAACTTGGTCTGTCTTTTTTCATTCTGATTCCTATCTTCTTTTAGCATAGTCACTGCGCGTTGTTGAGGTTCTCTCCTAGGACTCAGGGGTAATATTTATTCTTTGTCTAGGATAGGTACTTTAGTCTTCTAGGGGTATTCCAATGTTCTTGTAGATTTGACATCAGGGTCTCTACTGAAAAATAGCTTCGATCTGTTCTCTTGTTCTTCAATCAATTATGCGATCCTTCTGGTCATGAATTCTTGTAACTCTTGTTTTTTTTGTTCCAAAACTTCTTCTTCTTCCTTTCGTCTAGCTTGATCTCTGTCAATATAGGGTTTCCCCAGTAACATGGTAAACGAGGTGTTGTCCTCAATAAATTTAATAATCTCAAAATCTTCTTCAGTCGAAGTTCCATTGGCATTCATATATATCTGAGTGAGCTTTCCACATAGGTTTACCAATTTTCCTCTGAATAGTCCTATTCCTCCTAATGAAGGAATCATAGCAGGCCTCCCTATAGCTTCCCAAGTTCTCTTTGTCATGATATTCATCTGTGTTTCCTTATCCAGAACACAATCAATGTCGAAGTCCCCTATTCTTACTGCGATGCATTATTTTTCTTTAAAGATCTCTAATAACCTAACATGTCGGTGGTCATTCAAGGTTTCTTTCATCTGTAGCAATAATTTCACTGATTCTTTCTAGGATTCTATTATTTTTGGATCTGCCTCTTGGTTTAGATTCATTCCTTCAAGCTTAGCAATCATTCTGGGGCAATCTAATACTTCATGGTCTAGAGATTTACAACAAAGACAATAAGGCCTTCCACTAGGGCATTCCTTAGCTAGATGTCCTAGTTTTCTACAACTGTAACAAAGGGTTAATCCTCTCTTTATTTTAAATGATCCCCAACCTCTTCTGTACTTCACACTAGGATCATAGGAGCTAACCTGCAACAAATTATTTCTAGGATCCTGCATCCATTTGTTAGTCCAAAAATTCTTTCTATGCATACATATAACATATCTATCACTATTCTTATCACATCTATTCATATTAAACCTTCTTTCATCTATTAATGCCCTAGTTTTTAAGCTAGGATGGAATCTATCAAACATACCTAGATCCATGCTTTAGAAACAAAAAATTCCACTTATCTTACTTTTACAGAGTACAAAGCTTTCAGATCTAGAACTTTTAACTATTCTTACCTTTATCAGATCACAGAGCCTATAGATCTTACCTCTTTTAATCAAAAAATTCCACTTTTACCTTTCTTAGAGCACAAATCATTCAAATCTTGCTTCTTTTCTTCAGTATCAACCTCTTTTATTGCATATATGACCTTTATTTCTTGGTACAAAGATTCACAGGTCAAGTAGGTTGTTGCACACTAGGGAAATAGATCTATGCACAGAGCTTCCACGGTTTCAGATCGAATCTTTGCACGGAGCTTCTTCTTCTTTAGTTCCCAGCAATCACAGTTTCAGGTCCCACCAACGGAACCATTTTTTGGCACAGGGGTAGACCTGGGGTTCAACGCTATAAAAACTCACCAACAAAACCCTAACTACTGGCCCTTTCGGCAACACCTACAAAGCAGATGAAGTCTCACCCAAGGTAGAGGCAGGGGTAGTTGCAAGACTCAAGTGTCTGCAACCTTAGTCGGGACACAGATCTGTGATTATATCGCTTACAGATAACTTAGCATCGATCATTCATCAATATTAAACCCTTATTATACTTCGCAGATAGCACATAGAATCACAACATTCACTTAGATCTAGGGTATTTCATCACTTAGCAACAATAAAGCAAATCAGATCTGGTAGATCAGCACTAAGCATCTTCATACATGTCAAATCTAACATTCACACACCTCTAAGAAGAACAAATCATAAGTAGATCTATCTAAATATATCAAAGAACTTAGCAAAAGAAGGGATAAACACATCAAGTCGAAGCACAAAGCATAACACATAGATTTATGTGGTTCACCCCCACCCTGGGGCTACATCCACCAACTCTTCTTCTTTATTAGCATCTTCAATCGGTTACAACACAAAGCCACCAATAACCTTCTTCGCATAGGACAGAATATCTATGTAGCTCACTAGATCCTTCTTCCTTGGGTTACAACACAAAGCCTTCCACAACTCCTTACAATGACTTGCACTTAGCTCTGCAAGCCTCTTACAATCATGCACAAAGTGATTACAAAATATATTAGCACTTAGCTTACATCACATACCTCTCTATCTCTTCCAATAGATGCCTAGATATCTATTTATACATCACAAAAGTGGGCCTAAGCGTGGGTAAATCCACGGGCCAACAACCCTTTCCCATTACATATTCCCAAAAACCCAAAAGGGACCCAAAAGTGGGCTGAGATTCTGTGATCTCCGCTTCGCCTTGCGCTCTTTCTTCGACTAGTTGTCGAAGTCCCAAAATAGGTCAACATGACCAAGATTATCCCAAAACTTGGTCGAGGGCCAACAATACATTACATTAATAAAAAATAATCTAAAATGAAACAAAAATCAAATGCCTCAAATATTGAAATGACACTCACCATAATACCTGGATTGTACCTTATGGAAAAATACCCAATGTCTTTCGGAAGCCAGTTGATGTGTTGGATACCCTCATGATGAACCCATAAATGTGTTGGTGAGGTGGGTCTCTTCCTATGCAAGTGGACACTTTTGGTCAAGTTGTCTCTTGGTACTCCATGTCTGCAACCTGAGGGCCTCGAGAAATCATCTTGTTAGCTATCCCTAAAAGTTGGGGATAATAGACCTAACAAAAGCTTCTACTTTTAGAAATATCTTCCTCTAGATTATTATTTTGGTAGATAGATTTAGTATAAAGAGGAGTTGAGGGCATGAGAAGTATTTGTATTGAGAATTATTGTAATAGAGTGTTTCTCTATTGGAGGTTTCCCCCTCGTAGAGGAAAGTCAAAATTGTTTCCTATCAATAAAGGTATTATTTTGGTTATGTGGTTCCTTCTGTTTTTTTGTTTCATTGTTATTCTCTATAGCATTTCTATTTTCTGCTATTATAATAGATCGGGTACCTAACAAGTGGTATCATATCACTTTCCTTGGTTGGAATTGTGGGTTATTTTATTTTCGGGGTAGAGACGTGTCCAGACATATTAAAACTATAGTTATTTTTCATTCAACGCATAAATCCATGGCCGGGGAAGAATACACGCAGGAAATACAAGAGGTTTTTAAGCTCACATTGTTGGACACCCTTGTAACCCATGTTGGTACCTCTTTGATTGGTAGCACATCAAAAAACACATGTATATGGACTGGACTAGGTATCATGAAACCCTCCATATATCAACTAATTGGCCACCTGACTGCTATAGTGCCACTGGGAACTACACTTGGGAAGATACTCTCTAGTACCTAGGTAGTCAGGTAGTATGGCTAAGGGTGCAGTCTAGTCTCCTTAGTTGGTGCCATGAGATATTGGGTTGAGTACTATTGTTCGACCATGCACATATAATTGAGAGCTATAGCAAAGGGAAAACCCTTGTTTGTAGGAACCCTGGAAATTCTAACCTTTGGGATAGAAACAAAATAGATAAGATCTATTTCCGTCCAACCTTACCTCTTGCATTTTGGTTGCAAAATTACTACAGATTTCTCCTTGTTAATAATTTGGGCACTTTGACACTGTAGTATTATTCATATCAACATATAACTTCACAAGAGTAGAAAAAACAATTTTTGACCTACTCACACCCTTATTTGAGACCTATCCAATTGGATTCCTCTTTTCATTATAATTGCAGTAATACCTATCATTTTCCATCCTTTTTTCTTTCTTTGTGTCCCTGACCCCCTATTGGTCCCCTTATTTTGGAACTAACCCATTGGATTACTCTGTTTTCATTGATCATCATGATACCCTTCACTTGTAACCCCTTTTCTATGTGGACCCACCTTCCCCTTTCCTATTCCCCCCTTTCACCATGGCCCACACCTACAACCAAGACCTTGAATCACTCCTCAATTCGTTATCTTTTGATTCCTCCATGTCCTAGAAGTAAGTGCAGAAAATCAATGCCAATATTACCACTATCAATTCCAACATGCATTCCACCATAGATTCCAAAATGGAAAGCCTGGAATAGGACATGACGAAGGACCTCTCTACCCACATGGAATGCCATCTTACAAGCCAACTTGAATCCTTTATTTTCCATCTCCTCGCCAATATCAATATTTTTTTTGAGACCTTACCTCATCTGACCCACCTTTGCACCATGAAGTTGATACTTCCTTGAATTACCAAAATTTTTAGTCCCATCAATTTCAACATGACCTATGCCTTCCTAGAGTGGATGTGAAAAAATTTGATGGCTCAGATCCCATGGGATGGGTCACCCAATTGGAACACTATTTCTCTTTCCATGGAATTACCAATGAGTTGGAAAAACTTCGTTAAGGTGTTCTCCATTTGGATCCTGAACGTTGGCAATGGTGGCAATGACGTAAAAAGGCATGCCAAGGGTATGTGGCTTGACACTGACACCCATCATTTAGGTTGTTTGAACAAGTTAAAACAAACTAGCTTAGCGGAAGAGTTTATAGTTGTGTTTGAGCAATTGGCTTTAAGAACGAAGGGCATGGGAGATGCCTTTTTCATAGAATTCTTTATCAGTGGCTTCAAGGATGAAATACGTGCCCATGTCCTCATGGATTTCACCTAGACTTGGATAGAAGATAAAAAATAGGCCAAGGAAGCACAACAAGTATTCTCATCTCAAACAATAAAAACACCCTTTATTCCTTACCCTAAACCCACCCTTTCCTCCCCTCTTGCCACTCCCCTCAAGATCCAGAAATTAACTCTGGCTAAAATGGTTGAGTGCCAACTTAAGGGTATTTATTATAATTGCGATGATTTTTTTTTCCGAGGCACAAGTGTAAGGAACATAAGAGTCAAAAATTCCATTCTTTACTTAAATCACACCGACAATGAAGGGATCATGCCATGATCCTAGAGTGTCGCAAGATCCCCATTGGAGGAAAGAGATAATCACTCGTCAAGATATCTAGTGGAATATAATTAATAGAACCTTCTAGCAACACAAGGGATTAATAAGAATTTTGATAAAGATAAGAAGATAATGTAAGTGATTATATGTGGATTTAATGGTTAAGAATATATGTTTTTTTAATTATGAATATAAATTTTAAGGGATAGATCATATATATTTTTAAAATTAAAAAATGAATTTAAATTAAATTATTATTATTGTATATCTTTTTAATAAAAAATAAATATAGGCTTTGATAAACCTTATATATATATAAGGTTCAAATTTGTTATAACAATACACTCATTAAGAGTTTTGTTACTTCCTAGGTTTTCCCTTGCCTTCATAGAGGGTGTAAATTCCAAGGTATAATGTGCAAGATGTAGCTTCTTGTGTCACTCTAGGCCTTTGAGCTAGTTCTCGGGCAAGACGGGGGATACCCTACATATTTTCTAAGAAAATGATCCTCGTCTGTCACTCAAGGACAACCTACTTAACAAATGAAGCACATACCGGATTTATAATTCAGATAAATGGTGTGTGGAGTCAACTTATATTATGAGTTTTAAATAGGAATAAGGTGTTGTATTTTAGTTTGGTGGCAACTCAAAGAGGGGCCAATTAGGGCCACCTATCCCTATAGAGTATGGACATTTTATTTCCCATTGAACTTAACTCATTTGAATCTAATTGAACTATGAAATTGGGAAAGAGAAATAGTTCTAACATTGAACAAGGGGCCTGATGAAGGAATTATGCTAGCTATGGAAATTGGCTATGGTGACTGGTTCAAATAGTGAACAACGGTCATGATGGGGGTATCATACCTGATCTAGGAATCGTCCATGGATAATAGTTCAAATATTTCATGAGGGGAATTAGGATTGATATAAAAATCAATTGTTCTGAACACCTTGAAAAGTGAGAAAGGAACTCGTGAAGATTCTTTTCCATGTGGATATTCCCACCCATATGTTCTCCTTTCATAGTGCCAATTATCTCTCATGAACTCCACATGGAAAATAGTTACACTTTCCATAGGAAGATTCCTATCCATGTCTCTTCTACTCATAATGCCACTTGTCCCTAGATGAGCATACATAAGGTTAATGATTGGATTTTATCTTTTTTCCATCTACAGGCTCTAGGCCTTCATCCCCTTCTTTCCATGAAATAAGGGACAATCCCTTCTTGGGTGAGTACACCCAAAGATCCCAAAAGGTAAGGAGATGAGGGGATGAAGTGTGAAAAGTGACAAGTATGGTCGGGAATGGCACAATGACTCATCAAGAGGAACTCCTAGTAGAAAACCTATCCCATTTACTAGGGCATGACCCACTTACTAGGGCGCAATGTCAAACACCAAGGTGAAACAAGAAAAATAGCATAATTTCCAAAAAGACGTTACATTAATCAAAAGTAGTTTAAAGTGCAACAAAATCAAATGCCTCAAATATTGAAATGACACTCACCATAATACTTGGATTATACCTCATGGAGTGAGACCCAATGTCTTCTGGAAGCCATTTGATGTGTTGGATACCTTCATAATGAACCTAGAAATGTCGTGGTGAGGTGGGTCTCTGTTTTCCCAAGTGGACACTACTGGTCAATTTTTCTCTCTGTGCTCCATGTATTGAGGTCCTCGAGACATCATCTCCTTATTTATCCCTAAAATTTGGGGGTAACATCTGGCTCCTACTTGGGGACATGTACTCACCGTAGAGTGCATGAGAACCACAACATCTCTTGGTGAACCCGTGCCAACACTGAAACATAAAATATAAAATCCAAGCTGGTTCTATCACCTTTCATCCATATATATCAAAACCAAAAATGAAATATAATCTAGAAAAGAAAATTTTAGCATTTTTTTCAAAGAATTTCTAAACTAAACATGAAATCAATATAAAAATAGAGTAAAATGAAAAATGAAATTCAGATAAGGTACTATGAGAAATCAAGATGAAAAGGCAAGGAAATAAAGATGACCTACCTACTTACCTAGGGCCTTGGGGTCCTGAATATCAAGTGATAGGTGATGTCAGGTGAATTCATACAACTAGTGCAACTAGTTTATCATCTCATCAAAGTATCTCCCCCTGTTTTTAATTATGTAAAAAAGAAAATATACGTCAAGCATGTAATGATCATGAGCATAAATAGATATAAATCATGAAATGAAATGAAACTCATGTATATGGGTGGAAGGGAGGAAATTATGCTAGAAATAATATCTACAATTATGATCATCCAAGGAATCCCACTTGAAGTGATAGCCACAAGCTCAATCAAACCATATATGAAGAGAAATATCATATATATATGACAGATCATCTTCATTTGCACACAAAGATCCAATGGTTGTTGAATATTGAGATATTAGAAGACTGTGTGGCTTCCCAGAGAAGAAGATAAGAGGTAATGGATAACCTCATTTCCAGATAAATAAAAACATTGCCTCTTCATTTGTGAGTCATTGTAAGAATCGTCAAGATGAAAATATTTTCTCTCTATAAAGTGAGCCTTTAGTTTCTCTGGAATGGCCACATCTTGATGTTCATCTAAAATTGAGGACAAAGGTGGTTGGGAGTCCTCACAGAACAAGCCTGCATCCTCAAAAGGATCTGCATCACAACTCCCAAGGAATGACTGAAAATTTCCCTTAAGACGTTGCGACAGGTCATCCTTGAATGGAAGGAACAAATATGTAGCCATGTCATCATCAAGATACCAAATATATGAATCATACATGCATGGAGACCAGTCCTCTAAATATGACAACTAACCCCCTTTTCATGAGAGCTACCCTCAATGTCATAAATGGCGTCTCCATAAAAAATGAGATGACCAAAATCCCATCCACGTCTCTGAGTCTGTATGAAAGTGTCTATATTATCATCAATCATATCCAAGGTTTATTTCATAACACCATTAGTGCGACTAAAACTAACCATCTCTTTTTCTTCATGTGCATGAAGAATAGAGGTTGGGGTGTGTTATGACCCAAGGGGGGCATATATATGGCTAAATGTATATGATATTTGGGGCATACACAACCACCTTAGGATATTTGGTTGTCCAATGTATGTGCGTGTTCCCAAATATAAGAAATCGAAGTTGGATCCTTCATAAAATAAGGGTATGTTTATTGGATATAGTGAGACGTCAAAGGCATATAGATTCTACATCCCTGGTTATAGGCAGATCGATATTAGTAGAGATGTTACGATCGATGAGGATGCAACCTTTTGTAGATCTATGCAACATAATATTGATGAGATCCATGATGAAGATCTTAAAGATCCTAGAGTTGTAGATACATATGTAGGTAATGTTGTTGTGCCAGAAGAGCATGGTCCAGAGGACCATGACATGGCAGAACCACAAATACCTGTAGAAATGAGTACGAAGAAAATAAGACCATATTGGGCTCATGAGATTATTTAGGATTCCGAGAAGTATGGTGCTCCAGATAGATATTTTAGAGAAATAAAGAAATCTCGACCATATTCTAGTTACGTGGAATTTTTATGTGATATAATTGATGATGAGGCTACCTATTGTGAAAAGGTTTCTGAGAATAAAGTATGGAAGGATTCTATGATTGAGGAATACTATTCCATCATTAAGAATGATGTTTTGGATGTTGTTCCAATACCAAAAGAGAAATCAGTTGTGAGATCCAAATGGATCTACAAGACAAAACATCCAGTAGATGGAAGCATCAAGAAATACAAGGAAATATTTGTGGCTCATGGTTTCTCCCAGAAAGAAGGAATATATTATGAGGAGAAATTTTGTCCTGTGGTGAGATACACTTCGATTACAAATACACTTGTCATAGTTACAGTAATGAAATGGAAGATACATCAGATGGTTGTAAAGACATATTTTATGAATGGTGTAGTGGAAGAGGAAGTGTACATGGAGCAACCACAAGGATTCGAGACACATGACAGGAAGACACATGTGTGAAAATTGAAGAAATCCTTGTATGAATTGAAGCACACACTCAGGGAATGGTATAGTAGAATTGAAAACTTTCAGATGAGCTTGGGTTTTACCAAGAGTAAAGTAGATCCCAACCTTTACTACAAGGTTGAGGATAGTGGACCAGTGATATTGTTTTTATATGTGGATGACATGTTGCTAACAGGGAACGAGAATCTCACCACTGAGTGCAAGATAAATCTTGCATCATAATTCGAGATGAAAGACCTGGGTATGATGCATTATTTCTTGGGTCTAGAGGTGTTGAAAAAACCAGACGATATTTTCCTTAGCCAAGGAAAATATGTGGTAGAAATCCTAAAGAGATTAGAAATGATGGATTGTAAATCCATGCCCACACCGATGGTGAAAAACCTAAATTTATCGAGTGACAGTTCTTCAGAGACAATGGATGTCACCATGTACAGGAAAATAATTGGTTCATTGATGTATTTGACGAATACTATGCCAGATATATGCTTTGCAATGAACACTTTGAGTCAGTATATGGTTGAACCAAGACATGTTCACTTGATTGAAGCAAAGCACATATTAAGGTACTTGAAGGGTATGATAGACTTTAGACTTCGATATGGTTCATATAGTAACATAATACCGCAAGGCCATGCTAATTCAAATTTGGATGGTAGTGTCACAGATCAGAAGAGTCCATCAGGATGTTTCTTTCATTTGGGTTCAACTATGATTTGGTGGATCAATAGGAAGAAGAATAATGTGGCACTTAGTATGACTGAGGTATAATATATAGAATCATGTTCAGCTAGTAGTGAATATATGTGGCTTAGGAAGTTTCTTGTAGGACAGTTTGATCTCGAGTTGGAGATGAATTATATTTTTTGTGACAACTAGAGTTTTATAAAGTTGTATGAGAACCATGTGTTTCATGAAAAGTCCAAGAAAGTCAAGATTAAGTACCATTATATCTGGTTTTGGATGCAAAAGGGAGTTGTGAAGATCCAATATATTAATGTAGATGAAAAGATAGTAGATGTGTTGACCAAGTCTCCATCAAAGGTAAAGTTTGATTACTTCAGGGACAAGCTTGGTGTGGTCCAAAAGGACTTCCCTCGTAAGAGGGAATGATGAGTCAAATATACGATTTTTGGGGCAGTATCTTATAGAGTGTGGAAGCAAAGGGTAGTCATTTGAAGGCATGTCAATTTCCCAGAATCTTTATGGATTGGGTAGTAGCACAGTTATGTGTGTGAGTTGGCTCAAACTAAATAGTTTCCTAGACTCCATAAGGATTGGGTAGTAGCGTAGTTCTATGTGTGAACTGGTTCAAACTGAATAGTTTCCTAGACTCCATAAGGATTGGGTAGTATTTCAATTATGTGTGTGAAATGGCTCAAACTAATAAATTTTCGAGACTCTGTGTGGATTGGGTAGTAGTGAAATTCTATGTGAACTGGCTAGTTTCCTAGCTTTGAGTGATCTAGATAAATTCCTATAATGAAATAAGGTTTGAAAGGATGCTGAGACCCATAAGGTCTAAGAGTACGATGATGATTTTCCGACTAGAGAGATGCTACATGTGTTGATCAGGCCCCATATGCATGACTGTGACATGACCATCAAATAGTCTATGTGTGACTATGACAGGCCCAATATATGGCTACCATGGTGACTTTGATTTATCGATTCATCAGATATTTTGTGTGTGACTATGAGAGAGATTGTTTGTATATGATGGTGATACTTGTGAAATGATCTGTTTGATTATGAGATAGCTTGTGTGGCTATGGTGATACTACCGGTATACTAGTCTGCTAGACCATGTGAGTCTTTCCCATGCCATGTGAGATGGATAGATTTTATTGAGACCATTACATGAAGAACATCATATTTAATACCTCCCTACATAAGAGGGAGTGTTGATGTTTTGGTAGGTTCGAGAGGTATTAACCTCTAGTATATCCTTTTTACTTAAAGTACAATATTCTAGAAGCAGGAGCACCATTACACATATGTGGAATACCCTAGAAGAGAATTCGACCCAAGAAGCTTAATAGTAAAGTAAATAGAAGGCTCCAAAAAGTGAGATCATCCCCACATGAAAAGACACCTTGGGAGAATAGTATAAATAGAGGATGGGTACTCCTTATTTGGACATACACACACTCACTCACTCAACTAGTGTGCAAGTTTAAGGAGCAACAGTTGCAGCAGAAGAAGGCGCAAGTCTAGAGAGGGTAGTGCAACAGTTGTTGTGGTGTAATCTCAGTCTTTCTGGTAGCTCTCTTGTGCACTTCTCTTGGTAAAGGTACACTTCTATTGGTAGAGGTACGCTCTCTTTATTTTGTGTTGTTGTCATAGCAGTATTGGTATTTTTGGTTAGGGTTTATCTATTGGTTCTAGTGGACTTTCTAGAATCTATCTAAGAAAAGATTATTGTACTTGGGGGTGGCATGTGTAAGTGCCTATGGTTGGGTGACAATGATGTGACATTGTCTATGGTTAAACGAGAATTACCAAAATTTTAGCACATGGTACTGACCAATTTGGAGACACACAGTTTCATAATGCCCCTCACATTTCATGGACCCACCATTGGAAATCATGATTTGAAAGTTGTTGACTGCTCGAATATAACAATTAGTTTCTTGGAAAATGCGGTGATGGATAAAATTATAGGTGTTTCCACTTTCAACGAGGATTATGACCTTTTGATTCTTAATGTAACCAATGATCTTGAGGGATTGGGGATTAGAGAATCTAATGAGAGCATTCAAGGAAATTACCGGTTCAACTTCTGGGGGGTCTGAAATTGTATTTAGGTCAGTGTGTTCAAGTGATTCAGCCACAAGTGGAGCCTCAACCTCTTATTTAGAAACATCCTTAGATATGGCCATAAAAACATTTTGTTCCTTACACTTGTGCCTAGGAAAATATTTTTCATCACAATTATAACAAAGGCCCTTGAGTTGGCATTCAACCATTTCTTCCCGTGTCAATATTTTTTATCTTTAGTGGAGCAGAAGGAGGAGTGGGAGTGACTAGTTTAGGGTGAGGAACAAAGGAGGGTTTTCTGGTTTGAGAAGAGACAAACTGTTTTGATTCCTTATATCTTTTAGTAGATTCCACCCAACTCTAGTGGAGATCCATGAGGACGTGGGCACATATATCATCCTTGAGACCACTGAAAAATAATTCTCGGAAAAAAGTATCACACATGCCCTTCATGCAGAAATCCAATTACTCAAAAGAAGCTATAAAGTCTTCCACTGTGCTATATTGTTTCAAATTTTTCAAATGGCCTAAATGATTGGTGTGAGTGTCAAAAGGTTCATAAATATCTGCAATAAATTGTGTCCAAGCCACATATCCTTGGCGAGAATTTTTTCTCCATTGCCAACGTTCTTGATCTAGATGGAGAACACCATATCGGAGCTTGGCCAACTCATATATAATGTCATACAAAGAGAAATAATGTTCCATTTGAGTTACCGAGATAGTGGGATCCGAGCCATGAATTTTTTTCACATCCACATACAAAAGGTGTAGGTCACATTGAAAGTGATGGGGCTGAAAAGTCTGGGAATTGGAGGAAGTTTCACCTTCGGGGTGAAAATGTGGGTCAGAGGAGGTAAGGTCACCAGTGATATTCAACTTGGTGTAGACCTAGCCAATGAAGGATGCAAGCTGGGTAGAGAGGTATTATTTCAGGGTTTCCATTTTTTCATCTATGGTGGTGTTTGCACAGGGGCAAACCCAGGGTTCAATGTTACAACAATGCACCAACAAAACCCTAACTACCGGCCCTTTCGGCAACACCTATGAAGCAGATGAAGTCTCACCCGAGGTAAAGGCAAGGGTGGTTACAAGACTCAGATGTCTACAACCTTAGTTGAGACACCGATATGTGATTACAAAACCTTAACAAAGCACTTAGCAGTTACAGTTCATCATTATTTAACCAATATCTACTTCGTAGATAAAACCCTAATTACAGAGCACCACAGTTTTCACCCAGATCTAGATTCAAGCACTAAGAACATTCACATAGGTTAGATCTAGCATTCATCCATATTATTAAGCAAAAATCATTAACAGATCTATCTATCATTCATCTATATCAAAGCACTTAAGCAAGTAAGCACATAAACACATCAATACATCGCACAAAGCATACCAACACAGGATATGTGTGGTTCACCCCCAACCTGGGGCTACGTCCACCAAATCTTCTTCTCTTTTATTATCTTCAGTCAATCAACTACATGCACAAAGCCACAAGATCCTACTCCTCATAGGACAAGAGATCTGCGTGCACCTCACCAGATCCTCCTTCCCCAAGCTAGGTTAGAGCACAAAGATTCTACTCAATCTCTTACAGTTACTTACACGTAGCCTTGTAAGTCTCACACAACATGCACAAATCATGTACACTATCATTTTCACTTAGCACTTGGTATCACACATGTGTGCCTTTGCACTTAGCATACATACACACACCCTTAATTACATCACCTAGATTTCTATTTATAGATTACAAAAGAAGCCTAAACATGGGTAAACCCATGGGTCGACATCCCCATACTCGTTACATAAGCCCAAAATCCAAAAGGCCCTAAAAAGGGGCCAATATCCCATGATATCTTCTTTGAATTGCACTCCGCCTTCGAAATCTTGTCAAAGTCCCAAAATTAGGTCAAACCTGACCAATGATCCTCAAAACTTGGTCAAGGGCCAACAGGCCCCCAAGACTCACCTGTGACTCATCCCATGTCATTCTAGTATGGGTAGATCTACTTCGAAATCCTATAGATTGGCTCGAGTTTCTTTGACCTTTTGTTGTTCCATGGCCTCATGTTTGGCGAACTCTTGGATTATTGCTTCGTTGACAGGTCCCTCTAAGCATTGTTCAACTGCAGTGACAACTTGTTCTAGTTATGTTCCTCATCCTTCAATCTCTACGAATAGTTGGCAAGCCTCATCCTGAATTGGTTGGAGTCTCTGATTCACTTCCATTACTCTCCTCTGAATGGTGTGGAATTGTTGTTGGGCATTGCATTCTTCTTGGGATCGCTTCATCCTTTCGACTTATGACAGGGGATTCAACTGTGCCTGTATTGTTTTTGCTTGTTGGTTTGCCTCATGGAGCTATGACTCCAGTGCCTTTAATTCATAATCCTCAGTGAGTCTCTCATAAGTCTAGGCACTGCGATCACTTAGTTTTTTACATTTCATGGATAGGGCCTTGATTCTTTCAACTGCGCTTCGAGCAACTGCTTATATTTGATCTCGTACATCCGACGGAGTGTTGGGCACTATTTGGAGCTATAAATCTATCATTCTTTGTTGTAGCCACTGGATAGCTTCTATGAGTTTCACTACTTGATGGTCCACTTGGTCTTTTTCCTTTATCTCTAAGCCTATCACAGAGAGAAGTGCTTTGTTGACTGCTTCTTTGAATCCCAGTTGTTCTGTGAGAAACTATTCTTTTTCTTGCTTGGCATGTGCTCTCTCTTCTTCAAACTTGTCTTGAAGGTCCTCTTTCTACTTTTTTTGAAACCCAACGTTGCTCTACCATTTCTTCTTATGCTTGCTTCAGGGCCACTGTGGCCTTTTCTTTCTCTTCTTGCGCTCGATGAAGGTGGGCTTCGGTCGCATCAGCTAGTCTACAGAGTTGGGCAGGCTCATCTCCCAACTCTAGTTATTCTGATGGCATGGGCACAGTGGATATTGCACGGCTGGAGTGAAGGGCCTATTGTACCCCTCTCAGCTCTGTCGTGATTATGTCATACAAGGATTATTTCTTAGCTTCATTGTTCTACAAAATGTCCTACGAAGCATCCGATATGGCTGCGATGATGAAATCGAAGTCATCGATCATGAGTACAGTCTAAATATTCGAATTGCTTTCTTTGGATTTCTTCCATGATGTAGGTTTTGTGGGGGAAACTTTCCTTTTCTTCGATGGATCTCCATCATCAAGGGGGTTCTGTGGTGGGGTTACTTCTCCTTTCTCCTTCTTATCTTCTTCCCCTACTTTTTCTTCTTTCTCCTCTTTGTCCACCTCGTTACCTCCTCCTCTACCAGGTGAATCTGAGGCAGTCTCTTTTGAGGTGCTTCTTAGTTCCTATACATCTTTATTCTTCTTACTTCTGCTATTGTTGGGTGCATTATACTCCTCATGGGTAACTATTGGGCTTCCAATGAGGTTTGGGTCAGACAATTCTGCCTTAGCGACTGGTATAAGGAACTTTGTGGGTCATTCCTTAGTGATTTCTTCCAGTTCCTCCTTGGTGAGCTTATAGTATGACTGAATATCTTATTTATTCTCATCTACATGCGTGGTGATATATATGAAATTCATAACTACGCAAAACTTCATAAGGGGTCTAAACCTATCCAGAGTGTTTGGCATCATTCGGGGGAACAATTCGATAGTGAATTTTAGATTTATGTAATAGTAGGTATGGAATACTGCATTCGGCTGCCAATTTTTTCCCAAGTCGCTCGAGTACCAAAGCATGGTGAACTTTGTAACAAGTGGTTCAAACAGCTCAATGTTCGGGAGGTCGCACCTTCTGGCATCTCCCAAGTTGTAAATGCGATGAGGATCAGCAACCAGCTAAAGTGGAACTCATAGCTCTGATATTGAGCTTCATGAAAATCGAATTCTAGTTGGTTGACTAAGTACTTCGCCCAGTTCATCTGTAATCCCTCCACGCACTTTCCTGCGGTCAACCACAAACCCTATGACCTGCATGGGTTTGTTCTTTCAGACTAGCTTACCAGCAATCAACTGGAAAGTGAGGGGCACTGCACTATTTTGAATGGAGGCTACCTTGTAGCCTCACATCCCCTTCTCTACATCACCATAGATGTATTTAATATTCCATGCCAAGGCGCGATTTGCAGCCTTCCTTGGGTAGACGTCCTGCGGGTCAGGTCTTTGCTTGCTCAATCCGGTGATCCTATGGATCATCACCGGATTGAAGGTAATACACATGTCTAACCATAAATAACTATCATGGAAGCACAACAATAGGAGTTTAACGCACACGTTAACCTTGTGGTGCCTTCCAAAGTGTGTAATTTTCATGACATTAAGGATAGTAGACTGCGCGATGTTCATGGTCCATGGTTGGGGAATGATCTTCAATCTCTTTCCCTTCATCTTAGTCAAGTACTTGTGAGGCACGAGCATGTCGTAGGTCTTGCAATCCCCTAGATTATAGTTAATGATATTTAAAGTTGGAATCCTCTCCAACTATGGTCTGACTCCGCGTATCCCCTTCGGGAGGTACACCATGATGATTGTGTAGTCGAAGTCCCTCGAGACACTGTCACGATTCACCATGCCGATTAGAGGTGGGATGTAATTGGGAAGAACATACAATATTAACTTTGCATTTGCTAAGTCATCTCTGTGCTTGGTTCTCTTCTCATCTGTAATGCGGGATGGTCTGGATCTGCGAGTAGTTGATGGGGAGGCTCCTCATGTCGATGAAGCTTGAACTCCTATGGACATCACTCTCTCTACCATAAGGTCGATTATAACTTCTTCAAATACTTTCTCTATAGTGCTGAGCTCATCCGACATATATGCTCAGATCGGATAACTCAGGTGGATGAATGAATGCTCAAAGAAATGGAACAGGTGGCAATCTCAATGAACACAGCGCATTAGCAATGAGTTCTCTTGTTGGCTCGGATACAATTGGCAAAAGTGTTCTTGGTGCAACAATCGACGAAATAAGTAGACAGTGATGTAACAAATCTTCTCCAATGGACAAGAGGCTTTCATCAATGCAATTTTGTCTGTTACAACACATTCCCAATGGTTCAATGGTGATCTTTCTAGTCATAACTATTGTTCTAACCATTCGGTGCGTCGATATAATGGTTATAATTCTTTCAACGGTTATATCACCCCACCATGGCGAAGTGCCATGTTGTGTTGTTCTGATATCCCGACGAAGTTCCAGTTTTGCAAACCTTCCCTCTCCGAAGTCCCCTCTGGGACCTTCTGTAACTTTTCTATCTTTTCTCTCTTCTTACTGAGTTTTCTAGCCTTCTTCCCAGTGATATTCATCTTGGTATTGCTCTTTCCATTTTTATTCTTATCTCCTTTTGGTATAGTAACTTCGCGTTGTTGAGATTCTTTCGTAGGGTTCAAGGAAAATACTTCTTCTCTGTCTAGGGTAGGTGCTTCATTCTTCTATGAATCTTCTTGTGTTCATTAAACTTAGACATCCAAGTTTCTGGTTTTAAATAGATTCGATATGTTCTCCTGTTCTTCAATCAAGTGCGCTATCCTCCTAGTCATGAAATATTTTAATTCTTTATTCTTTTGTTCTAAGACTTCCTCTTCTTTTCTTCTGGTCTGATTTCTCTCAATCCAAGGTTTTCCTAATAACATAGAAAATGGGGTGTTGTTATCAATAAATTTAGCAACCTCAAAATCTTCCTCTGTCGTAGTTTCATGAGAACTCATAACTATATGGGTGAGTCTTCCACATAGGGCTATCATTTTTCCTCTAAATAATCATATTCCTCCAAATGAAGGAATCATAGCAAGCTTCCCTAAAACTTCCCAGGTTCTTTATGTCATAATATTCACCTGTGTTTCCTCATCTAGAACACAGTCTATGTCGAAGTCTCCTATTCTTTTTTCTATGCACTCTTTTTCTTTGAAGATCTCTAATAAGTTGATATTTCGGTGATCATTCAGTGTTTCTTTCATTTGCAGTAATATAGTCTCTGATTCTGTCGTGGTCTTAGTTTCTTTATCTTCCTCGAGGTTTTCTTGTCTCATATTCATTCTTTCAACCTTAGCAATCATTCTAGGGAAATCCAAAAATTCATGATCCATAGCTTGACAACAAATACAACTAGGTCTTGTACCAGGGCATTCCTTTGCAATATGTCCCAGTCTTCTGCAATTATAACAAAGAGTTAATATTCTCTTTCTTTGAAATGATCCCCAACCTTTCCTGTACTGCGCTCTAGGATCATAGTAGCTAACCTGAAAAAAATATTTCTAGGTTCTGGCATCCATTTGTGAGTCCAAACATTCTTTCTATGCATAGGAATAACATATCTTTCATTATTTTTATCAGATCTACTCATATCAAACCTTCTTCCATCTAGTTGTGCCCTAGTTTTCAAGCTAGGACAAAATTTATCAAACATACCTAGATCCATACTTTTGAAACAAAAATTTCCACTTATCTTTCCTTTTTCAATCAAACTTTTCACTGTTCTTACCTTTAAAAAAGCACAAATCCTTCAGATCTTACCTCTTTTCTTCAAATATGACTTTTCTTCTTAGCATAGATCTTCACAAGTTAAGTAGACTACTGCGCACTAAAGCAACAGATCTATGCATAGAGATTTATTTTCTTCAGTTCCCAGTAATTGCAGTTTCAAGTCTCGGCAACAGAACCAATTGTTGGCATAGGGTCAAACCCAGGGTTCAACGATACAACAACAAACCAACAAAAACCTAACTATCGTCCCTTCTGGAAACACCTGTGAAGAATATGAAGTCTCACCCAAGGTAGAGGCAGGGGTGGTTGCAAGACTCAAATGTCTGCAACCTTAGCTGGGACACTGATCTGTGATTAAAACACCTTAAAAAAGAACTTAGCAGTTACAGTTCATCAATATTTAACAGTATCTACTTCACAGATAAAACCCTAATTACAGAGCACCGCAGTTTTCACCCAGATCTAGCCTATTCAAGCACTAAGCACATTCACATAGGTTAGATATAGCATTCATCCATATTATTAAGCACAAATCATTAACATATCTATCTATCATTCATCTATATCAAATCACTTAAGAAAGTAAGCACATAAACACATCAATACATCGCACAAAGAATAGAAACACAGGATATATGTGGTTCACCCCCAGCCTGGGGCTACATCCACCAACTCTTATTCTCTTTTATTATCTTCAGTCAATCAGCTACATGCACACAACCACAATATCATACTCCTCATAGGACAAGAGATTTGTGCGCCCCTCACCAGACCCTCCTTCCCCAAGCTAGTTTACAGCACAAATCTTCTACTCAATCTCTTACAGTCACTTGCACTTAGCCTTACAACTCTCACACAACATGCACAAATCATGTACACTATCATTTTCACTTAGTACTTGGTATCACACATTTTTTCCTTTTCACTTAGCATACATACACACACCCTTACTTACATCATCTAGATTTCTATTTATACATTACAAAAGAGGCCTAAACATGGGTAAACCCATGGGCTGACATCCCCATGCCCATTACATAATCCCAAAACCCAAAAGGCCCTAAAAAGGGACTGAGATCCCACAATCTCTGCTTCGAATTGCACTCCATCTTTGACAGCCTATAGAAGTCCCAAAAGTAGGTCAATCCTGATCCTCAAAAGTTGGTCAAGGGACAATAGGTGGAATGCATGTTTTTTGTTGATGGTGGTAATATTGTCACTAATTTTCCACACTTCTTGCTAGGTCTCTGTGAAAGAAAAGGACAAGGAACTGAGGCGATCTTCATGGTCTTGGCTATAGGTGTGGGCCATGATGAAGGGAGGAAATGAAAATGGATGAGTGGGACCACACAAAAAATGGGTTATGGGTGAAGGGCATCATAATGATTAGGGAAACAAGGGGAATCCAATGTGGTAAGTCCCAAATATGGGGGCAAGAAGAGGTTCGATTCCATGGGAAAAAAAAATTGTTGAAAAATGATAGGTATGACTGCGATCAAGTAGAAGAGAGGAATCCAATGGGATGGGTCTCAAATAATGGTGCCAACATCCAGATTTTTTGTTTCACCTCCTATGGAGCTATACTTCGATATGAAGAATATTTCTATTCCAATGTTGAAAGGCCCAAATTCTTAACAAGAAGAAATGTGGAGTAGTTTTGCAACCAGAATGCAAGAGGTAAAGTTGCATGGCAATATATCTTGTCTATTTTGTTTTTGTTTTCGTTCCAAGGGTTAGGGTATTCAATATTTCTACATACAAGGATTTTCCCTGTGTTATAGATCTATGATATACATGCAGGGTCCAACAGTACTACTCATCCCAATATTTCAGGTCACCAACTAAGGAGGCTATACAATGTCCTTAGTCATACTACCCGACTACCCAGGTGGTAGAGAGTATATTCCCAATTGTTGTTCTTGGTGGCACTATAGCAGTCACGTGGCTAATCAATTTATCTATGGAGGGATTTAGGATATCTAGGTTGATTTGTATACAGGTGTTGTCTGATGCGCTATTATTCCAAAGGGTACCAACAAGGGTTACAAGGGTGGCCAACAATGTGTTATAAAGTACCACTTATAGTTCCTACATGTATGCTTCATCGACCACAGATTTATGCATTGAACGACATATCTATGTAGCTTTAAGACACTAGAATACGTCTCTACTCTAAAAAAAAAATAACCCATAATTTTCTACCAAGGAAAGTGCTTTGATACCACTTGTAAGATAAGGGATCTATTATAATAATTGAAAACAAAAATATTGCAGAGAATAACAATGGAGCAACACAATAGATGAAACCACAACACCAAAATAATACCTTTATTGATAGGAAACAATGTTCACTTGTCTCTTCGAGGGGAAAACCTCCAACAGAGTAGCGCTCTATTACAATAATTCTCAATACAAAACTCCACATGCCCCCAGATAATATTTATTCTTAACATATCTATCAAAAGAACAATCTAAAGGAATATCTTCTAGAAGAGGAATCTTCTATTAGGTATTATTACATTTGACTTATTCTTCCTTATTACTAGGCCTTATTAGTATTCGCCTCTATTACATGGAAAGTATATTATTCTACCTACATGAGGGTTTAGGGAGATTAGGTCCCTAACATAATCCTAGAATACTCAATGTAGCAATATAAGGAGGACCAACATTTCCAAAAGAGGGAAAAACAAAAGGTTCCCCAAGAAAAGGGCACCCCTGGTTGGTAGTTCCAAGAACTGATGCCATAGACCTATAATCAATCTAGGGTTTTCTAAATCAAAGAGAACACACTACCAAAGTTCCTATAAGATATTAGAAAAAAAACAAAGGAAGTATGTATATTCTAGAGATGGTAGATGAGGTCGTCGATAAAGATATGAGAAGAAATTACCCTGACCTCCACATAACAACCCTTCTCGGTGCAAGTAACCCTCATTTCATGGGGCCACCCTCCAGGGTCACTAAGAGTATGACACAATGTCTACCTTAGGTACCAAAATGAACCTTATGAATAAGGAACTCCCTTACAGTCACCTATGTAGAATCATAGGAAAAACAACTATGTTTACCAATTTCACAATGAATGGTTGGGAGGGTAACTAGTCGACAATCAAGACTAAGAAAATGGAACTAGAAATGGTGGAAATAGATCCATGAAAAAATACTAATAAAAAGTAGTGTCACCCCAAGGACTTTCCTCTCTTCAAAGCTCCAAACTTGTTGCAGTCCCACTAGGAAAACGAAAGAGGGGAGATCTCAAATTGTCATTTTTCTTGACCTCATGCTTAACTCTCATATAGGAAGATCTCTCTTGACAAAAACCACTTGTTACTACTTGGATTTAAATGCTCTCTAGTATTCTACAATTTCATTTAAGCGGCCTTGGAGAATTTACTCTCCACCCTACAACCAAGGCCCTAAAATCCTAGACTTGTGATTGTTTTCTAATAAATAAAAGGTCTAGTTGATTTTAGATTATGCACTTGTTCCTTTTATGGATGTCTGTAACTCAAAAGGAATTATGAATGCAACTTGACTATGATGTGTGATACTTGACTCCAAGAAGACTTCAAAATAAAATATGAATGAAATGCAATGTTTAAGTCTCAATGAAGGCTATCTATAAGAAGGAGAAAGAATTTTGAAGAAAAGAAACAATTACAACTTTTAAAGCAAGAAACATAAACTACTCTTTGAATACAATTTAATCTTCTTTAAAATGCAAGATAAAAAATGCACCACCCAAAAACTAGAATGCAAAATTTCTTTTCGTTTGATTATAAATGAAATGAACTCAAATCAAATTTCTACTTCCTTACTTTTAATGAAAGAATCCAATGTAGATACAAAGGAACATGAAGAAAAAAGATCAAACAAAATGTGCACTCTAAATGTTGACAATTACTCAAAGAAAATGCAAGAATGCCTTTAACAGATGTTCAAACAAGAACACAAAGCTTTAAAGAAAAAGGAAATCACTTGTTGAAACCTCAAATCCCAAGTAGAAAATGTTAATGGCCAATGCAAAGTTTCAAAAGAGTCTAGGAATACTCTTGACGGAGAGTTTGTCAAAAAAGACAAAATAAGAAACTCAACAATGTAACTTGTAAAATATCCATATCAAAGAAAAAACTCCAAAAGAAATAAGATATAAAACTTCAAAGGCTATGGAATCAATGTGATAGAGGTCTGAACACCTGCAGATTCAAGGCTCAAGTTATTGACAAGATAAGATTGTCCAAAGGATTAGAATAACATATATGACAATTGTGTGTGATTCACAACTTGATAGGAAATAATCAAATGAAAAGAGGGAACAAAAAGCAAACACAATAACTTAACTTTGAAGAAATCAAAGGAAAATTAAAGAATAAGAGATTCTAAAAGAAAACTATGAGAAAAAAAAACTAAGAAACAGAGGAAAAAAATGCATGAAACTCTGCAGACAGGTTGAACTCCCCCTAGTCGATTTTTCTACGGTCTAAGACATAAAAGAACAAGTGGACACTAAATTCCCTCTTTCTTATGTATTTATGCATGAAATTTAAGGAGAAGGAGAAATATATAACATTTTTCCTATAGTTTTTCCTCGTTACTCCAATGTCAGATTCAGTCCAAGCTATTGAACACAAAATCCATTCTTGCAACCTTCCTACAAAAAGAAAAACATCCCTTCTTTTCTATTCGTGAAACGTTAGATAAAGAACTAATCTAACTAAGATAACAAGTATAAACATTCATGCATTAACTTAAGCAATACAAGAATGAGGAAATAGGCCAAGTTGTATTAATGAAAGAAACATTGGATACTTACAACCATGCTAATGTGATGCAAGCTATCCTCCAAGATTCTCCTTTCCACCCCCCTTTGTACAATGTGTTAGCACTAGAAGTTTTTCTTAGACTTCTTTCAGAACAATCCTAATACCCATCAGAATTTGAATAATTAAATCAATTTTATGGTTGGTGGATTAGCAAGAAAGAACAAGAAAGAGAGCAACAGACTATCTACAGAGACATTCCATTGGGCATGGAGTCATAACATTCTACAGATCAAAGGAAATCAAGTTTCCTAACAGAGAAAAGGGATATATAATGATGAACAAAAGAATGAAGTAGATAACACTAAGAATAAATATTCATCAAGCAATGATCCTCTTTGCAAAATGAATAAAAAGAATACTTGAACATAAATCATGAAAGAAGGCAATCAGTGCAAATTCTTTACAGCTCATGAATCTCCTACCCATGAACAATCATTGATCCTTAATGTCTTAAATTCATTCAAGAAATATGAAAATCTAAAATGGAAAATAGATAAAAAAAAAAAACAATCTGACAATAAAAACTCTCATGAATCTCTAATCGAAGAAATGTTACATTTTGATATGCCCGGGAGGCTTACAAATCAACAGACATAGCTAAACTACCTGGAGCTCTCCCCTAGCTCTCTCCCATCTCTATTTGGAGTTCTCTCACTAATTAAATAGAAAATTACATCAATAATATCTCTAGGAGGTCACACCCTACTCCATGCATTGGATTCTATGCCTTAGAGATATGCGGCAAACATAAAATAAAACTAATTCCTTGATTCCTAGAAACTATCTTTTAGAATAAATGCAACTGCAGCTAGCTCATTCCATGGATATTTAGTGGAGTTGAATCTTAGGTACAAGTTTCCCTTGGTGTCTAAATGATCTTTAAGAACCCATTTGAACCTCCTTATACAAGTGGCAACCCTCCCACAACTCGGATTTATTAAACCGTTAGAGTTTGCAGTGCAATTTCAAAATTCATTGCAAAATTTCCTGTAGGTGATGATTTCACCTTTACTCCCAAAATACGATCTGGATCAGGATGAGTTTTGGTCAGAAAGTCAATGGTAATATGGTGTGTCTCCACACGAAATTTTTGAAGAACCTAGATCGAGATTTAAAAGTAATGATGAAAATATGATTTTTCTGTGTACTAGTTGAATTTGCAACACACAATTGAGTTTGCAGTGCACAATAGAGTTTGCAGCACACAGTGAATTTTGCAATGCACATTGAAGTTTGCAATGTGCAGTTGAGTTTGCAGCGCACAGTGAAGTTTGCAACACAAAGTCAAGTTTGCAGCCCACAATTGAAAATGGAAATGAGGATAAGAAATGATAAAGCGTCCTTTTCAAACTGACCCTTGGAGATGTTGGATGATGTTTAGGCGCTAAAAACAAAATTGGCTCCAACATTGGCTCCTACTGGGGAAATGCATGCTCCCTACGAGCTTCCAAGAACTTGTAGTTCCAGTGCCTTATCCATTTTAAAAATATAAAACTTGTAGTTGTCCATCATGCACTACAGTCGACCTGAGCTACAAATTGTGAATTGTTCCTTCCTGAAGTATACTTCTGCTCTTTATTGGAAATTAAAACATTCACACATTGGAAACAAACCTCAAAATATAATATGACCACACTGTGTAAACTGAGGGAAATCATTGAAACATCAAGCTTATTTATTTACAATTCTTATACTAACATCCTGAAGAACCACTTTTCCTATCTATATACAAATTTCCAAAATAGCCAATCAAGCAACTGATTTCTTGGCATGGTTTTATGCTTGCAATTGTCTAAAAAAACATAAAAAGAATTTAGTGTATGCAACAAAAAATCTTAGGCAGCTCATACTCACATCAACAAATAAACATCATGCCCAAACTGTCAGTGTGTGAAGCTTTTGAAAATAGAGACTCCATCCAATCAACTATGGGATCATGAAACTCATGAAAAATAAAATTGGGTTGATCCAAAGGACAAGGATACCACTGTACTGAATCAGCTATGTGAATAACATTATGATCTCTCCTTTTTTGAAAAACAAAACACTGCTGCAATATATTTCCATTGTTGTGAAATATTTCAAGTGAAGGATGAAAATGAAGCTTGTCTTCATAATCTTTTACAGGAGTAAGTATATTTTCATATTTATCATAAACAGGTAAACTTTGAACACACACAAGCTCAGGAACCTGTTTATCATCCTTCTCTTCAATCACTGGTGAAAACACATCGTAGGAAACCTCTTGAAAGACCCGAGGAAAATCTTCTTTTGCAAATATTTCTTCATGAAAAGCATAATTTTCATAGCTATAATATGTTGATGTGTACATTAGTTCTTTGGAATCTGAATACTTAAAAGAAACAACTTGATCTTCATGAAAATTTGGAGCAACCTAAAAAATGATAGAGACATTTGGGTCAAGGAAAAATGTGTCTACAATGTTCCTATCACCAACATCCTTATTATTAAAACAATCAATAAACTCTTCTTTCGAAACTAAATAACTAGAGAAGGTTTTACATGGGGATGATTCCTCCTCTACATGCTCAATAGTTTTTTCTTCTTCATCCTTATAATCAGAAGAATTACTAAATAAATGTTAGATGTAGAATTCAAATTCTTTACAACATTTTTCAAAACGAAGATCAATTGGATAAAATGTTTTGAAATGATGATGAAACATGGTATGAAACTCTTGTAATGATCAAATACTTGAGGGAGGAACATATCTATACCATCCTCAAGTGTCTCCTTATAATGAATACATGAAAATTTTCATGAGCAGATCCTCATGATGTATATCTAATTGATCCATACATTGCTGAAACATAATGATGTGTTGTGCAGGATTATCCTCCTTCCTTTATTTGAATACCAGTAGAAAATCCCCCCAATCTAATATATGAGGTACTAGATGTGGGAAACGAAGAACTGCAAAAAAATTAAGAGGTGAAAAAATCTGAGACAAAACAACAACAAATGCATTTGACATTCTGAAATTGTGGAGTCGCCAGTGGATCTATCCTTCATGGAGTCGTCAGGTAAATGATGAATTATGTACTATGTCAACATCATTTTTTCACCATAAACGTCTAGATATAAGCTTTGTCGTTCTCTGAGGGAAAATCTTCAACTTCTTCCTCGACAATGATGCCAAAAATCTTAGCACTAGAAGTTGTTCTTAGACTACTTTAAGAAAAATCCTAATACCCGTCAGAATTTGAATAATTAAATCAATTTTATTGTTGGTGGATTAGCAAGAAAGAACAAGAAACAAAGAAACAAACTATCTGCAGAGACATTCCATTGGGAATGGAGTCATAACATTTTACATATCAAAGGAAATCAGGGTTCCTACCATAAAAAAGGGATATATAATGATCAACAGAAGAATGAAGTATATAAAACTAAGAAGAAATATTCATCAACCAATGATTCTTTTTGCAAAATGAATAAAAAGAATACTTGAACATAAATCATGAAAGAAGACAATCATTGCAAATCATTTACAGATCATGAATCTCCTACCCATGAACAACCATTGATCCTCAATTTCTTAAATTCATTCAAGAAAGATGGAAATATAAAATGGAAAATACATAAAACACAATCTGATAGAACATCTCTCATGAATCTCTAATGGCAGAAATGTTACATTCTGATATGCCTAGCAGGCTTACAAATCATCATACACAACTAAACTGCCTCAATATCTCCCCTAACTCTCTCTCATCTTTTTTTTTCTGTGTCTGGAGGAATCAACAACTAGTTGGGCACGTGCTCACGTTACACATGTCCGTGTTATCCAACCGCTACCACTATAACCTCCAGGTGTGCCCACGATGCCCCTTACGCGGCACACAAGGTAAGTCGGGGGCAATTGAACTCGAAACCTCATGAAACTTCATTTTCACGACACTTGCCAATTGAGTTGCCCCCCCCGGGGGCAACTCTCTCTCATCTTTATTTGGAGTCCTCTCACTCATTAAATATAAAATTACATCAATAATATATCTAGGAGGACACAACCTACTCCATGCATTGGATTCTAAGCCTTAGAGATATGTGGCAAACGAAAAATCCAACTAATTCTTGGAAACTGTCTTTTAGAAAAAAGGCAACTATAACCATCTCATTACATGGAGATTTAATGGACCTGAATATTAGGTACAAGTGTCCCTTGGTGTCTAACTGATCTCTAAGAACCCATTTGAACCTCCTCATACAGGTTGCATCCCTCCTACAACTCAGATTTATCAGACTGTTAGAGTTTGCAGTGCAATTTCAAGATTCACCGCAAGCTTTCCTATAGGTGATGATTTCAACTTTTTCTCCCAAAATATGAACTGGGTCAGGCTAAGTTTTTCTCAACAAACAATGGTAATATGGTGCTTCTCCACACCAAATTTCAGAAGAACCCAGGTCGACATTTAAACATTATGAAGAAAATATGATTTTTCTATGTACGAGTTGAGTTTGTAGTGCATAATTGATTTTGCAACATGAAACGAAGTTTTCAACGCATAGTGAAGTTTGCAGCGTGCAGTGAAGTTTGCAGTGCATAATTGAGTTTGCAGCGCACAAGGAGGTTTTGAATGCACAATCAAGTTTTCATCTCTCAGTTGCAAATGGAAATGAGGATAAGAAATGATAAAGCTTCCTTTTGAAACCGACCCATGGATATTTTGGATGATGGCTAGGCACTAAAAAAAATATTGGTGCTAACATTGGCTCCTAACAGGGAATGACATGCTCCCATGCGAGCTACCAAGAACTTGTAGTTCCAATTCCTTATCCATTTTGAAAATATGAAACTTGTAGATTTCCATCATGCGCTACAGTCGACCTGAGTTGCAAACTGTGAATTGTTCCTTCCTGAAGTTTACTTTTTCTCTTTATTGGAAATTAAAACATTCACACACTGGAAACAAACCTCAAACTATAATCTCACCACACTGTGTAAAGTGAGGGAAATGCTTGAAACATCAAGCTTATTTATTTACAATTCCTATACTAACCAATTGAAGAACCACTTTGCTCATGTAAATACAAATTTCCAAAATACCCAATCAAGCAACTGATTTCTTGGCATGGTTTTATGCTTGTAGTTGTCTAAAAAAACATAAAAAGAATATAATGTATGAAGCAAAAAATTATTAGGCAGCTCATACTCACAACAAAAAATAAATACCATGCCAAATTTGTCAATGTTTGAATCTTTTGAAAACAAAGACTTCATCCAATCGGCTATGGGATCATGAAACTCATGAAAACAAAATTTGGTCTGATCCAAAGAACAAGGTTGCCACTGTATTGAATCTGCTATGTGAATAACATTATGATCTCTCTTATTCTAAAAAACAAAAGACTATTGCAATATATTTCCATTGTTGTCAAATATTTCAAGTGAAGGATGAAAATGAAGCTTGTCTTCATAATCTTTTACAGGAGTAAGTGTATTTTTAAATTTATCATAAACAGGTAATATTCAAGCACACATAAGCTCGGGGACCTATTTATCATCCTTCTCTTCAATCACGAGTGAAAACACATCGTAGGAAACCTCTTGAAAGACCTGACGAAAATCTTCTTCTGCAACTATTTCTTCATGAAAAGCATAATTTTCATAGATATCATATGTTGATGTGTACATTAGTTCTTTGGGATATGAATACTTAAAAGAAACAACTTGATCTTCATGAAAATTTGGAACGGCCTCAAAACTGCTAGAGACATTTGGGTCAAGGACAAATGTGTCTACAGTGTTGCTATCACGAAAATCCTTATTATTAAAACAATCAATAGACTCTTTTTTTGAAACTAAAGAACTAGAGAAGGTTTTACATGGGGATGATTCCTCCTCTACATGCTCAATCGTTTTTTCTTCTTCATCCTTATAACCAGAAGAATTACTAAATGAATGTTGGATGTAGAATTCAAATTCCTTACAACAGTTTTCAAAAAGAAGATTAGCTGGATAAAATATTTTGAAATGATGATGAAACATGGTATGAAACTCTTGTAATGATGAAATACTTGAGGGATGAACATATCTATACCATCCTTGAGCATCTCCTTCTAGTGAGTACATGAACATTTTCATGAGCACATCCTCATAATTTATATCTAACTGATCCATACATTGATGAAACATAATGAGGTATTGTGCAAGATTATCCTCCTTCCTTTCTTTGAATACTGGCATAAAATATCCCCATTCTAAGATATGAGGTACAGGATGTGGGAAACCAAGAACTGCAAAAAAGTTAAGAGGTGCAAACCTTCGAGCCAAAAAAATAGAAAATGCATTTGACATTATGAAATTGTGGATTTGCCATTGGATCTTTCCTTCATGGAGTCATCAGGTGAATGATGCATTTTTTATTGTGTCAACATCATTTTTTCACCATAAAAGTCTGGATCTAAGCTTTGGCATTCTCCCAGGGAAAATCTTCAACTTTGTCCCCAACAACGTCGCCTAAAATGTTAGCACTAGAAGTTGTTCTTAACTAATTTAATAACAAGACTAATACCCATCATAATTTGAATAATTAAATCAATTTTATGGTTGGTGGATTAGCAAGAAAGAACAACAAACAAAGCAGCAGACTGTATGCAGAGACATTCCATTGGGCATGGAGTCATAAAATTCTACAGATCAAAGGAAATCAAGCTTCCTACCATAAAAAAGGGATATATAATGATGAACGGAAGAATGAAGTAGATAACACTAAGAATAAATATTCATGAAGCATTGATCCTCTTTGAAAAATGAATAAAAAGAATACTTGAACAAAAATCATGAAAGAAAGCAGTCACTGCAAATCCTTTACAACTCATGAATCTCCTACCCATGAAAAACCATTGATCCTCAATTTATTAAATTCATTCAAGAAATATGAAAATTTAAAATGGAAAATAGAGAAAACACAATTTGATAGTAACAACTCTCATGAATCTCTAATGGAAGAAATGTTACATTCTGATATGCCCAATAGGCTTACAAATCAACATACATAGCTAAATTGCCTCAAGCTCTCCTCTATATCTCTCTCATCTATATTTGGAGTCCTATCACTCATTAAATATAAAATTACATAAATAATATCTCTAGGAGGTCACAACCTACTCCATGCATTGGATTTTTTGCCTTAGAGATATGTGGCAAACAAAAAATCTAACTAATTCCTTGATTCCTGGAAACTATCTTTTAGAATAAATGCAACTGCAACCATCTCATTGCATGGAGATTTAATGGATCTGAATCTTAGGTACAAGTGTCCCTTGGTGTCTAACTAATCTCTGAGAACCCATTCAAAACTCCTCATACAGGTAGAAACCCTCCTATAGCTTGGATTTATCAAACTGCTAGAGTTTGCAGCGAAATTTCAAGATTCGCTGCAAACTTTCCTATAGGTCATTATTTCAAATTTTCTCCCAAACTACAAACTAGGTTAGGATGATTTTTGGTCAGAAAATCAATGGTAATATGGTTCCTCTTCACACCAAATTTTTGAAGAACATAGATCGACATTTAAAAGTTATGATGAAAATACGATTTTTTTGTGTACCAGTTGAGTAATGAGTTTGCAGTTGATCTGAATTTAGGAGAAGAATGAACTAATTTACATAATCAATACAATAAACACAAATATATGAAGAATAACATAGATATCCATTCAACAATATCTTCTATTGAATAATGAAATAAGATGAATATGTAAAATTGCAAAACTAAAACACTTGCTCGAATGGTGGTAGCTATCTCTGAGAAGAGATGTGGCTGCTACGCACATCCATCTGAGAAGAATGGATTACAATGAGGACCCAGAGGCATTTTTTATGTTACGCATGAATTACGAAACCCTAGACATCCAAAAACCTAACCCTAGAAGGTGAAATGCCAAAATTCATTTGGGCCCCTATGGGTAAGTTGGTGTAAGTTGGTACCTCAACTTCCCAGGCTCGTAAATTTTGCATTCGACCTCTGTTTTAGGTGCGTGATATCCCATTGGAAAGGTACTTAAGAGTAATACACATTATTTCATCAAAATCTGACTCCATCTACAATTTGAATGTGGTGAGCCAAAAAAACAACGTTTAGGGCCCAAAAACAGACCTAGAAGTATAACAAGATGTGCTGACATGAAAACATACAAAATAAGCAAGTTGGATTAGGAAATAGGACACTAGTATCCACCTAGAGGATGTGTGGGGATTCAAAGAGCCCCAGAAGGTTAGAACCCACAATTAAAAAGAAGAACTGAAGAACGTGCTGAAAAAAAATGGGCAAGAGGAGCCAGTTGGAATAGGTTGGCGGCCACCAATATCCACCTGGATTAATCCTTCCCCCTTAGGAATAAATGGTCTCCATTGCGTTGAGTTCCCTCATTAGGTGAGGAAAATTGCGCTGGATTTGGACCCGGGTGAGCCACTTTCCTTGGTGTAGGATTTTCCCTACATTGACAACCCGATAAAGCTAGATCCTCTGCTGGTGAGTGCCCTTGACCTGTGTTTCCACTATATGATCAGTGGAGTCTTGTTCCATGTAGTCAGGGTTTAGATGTGTTGGTGTCAATTGTTTTTTGATCTCTGAGGTGTCCAATAATGGTGGAAAATATGGCCAAAGGAGGTCCACATTGAACACTGGATGTAGGCCAAGGAAGAGTGGAGTGTTGAGCTCAAAAGCATTGCTACCCACAGCCTTGGTGATAGTGTAAGGCCCATAGAAAAGTGAGAGAAGATTCTTATGGGGCCCTTTGAGACACTCCTTCTACAAATTTAACCAAACTTTTTCACCAACCTAAAACTAGTGTGGTACCATGTGTTGATCATGGCGTTGCTTATACTTATCATTGGATTTCTGAAAAATCTCATAGACTTGTTGGTGGATATGTTGAATCTTCTCAATGAATCTAGTGGCTTTGTTGATCATAGACTAATCATGGGAATATTTTGTCTATGCGGTGGCAAGAGGAAGTTCAACATCAATGGGTCCCAAGGGTTGGAATCTCAGACCCACCTGAAATGGGCTATGGTCGGTGGAGCTATGAAGAGCCTTGTTGTAACTGTGTTGAACATAGGGGAGGCTCTCATCCCATGTATGTGGTTGTTTATAATTTTACATGCGCATGATGTGCATAATCATTTGATTGACGACCTATGTTTGGCCGTCAGTTTGGGGGTGGAAAGTAATGTATTTTGTGAGCTTGGTGTCCAACAAAGACCAGAGAATCGACCAAAATGTGCTGAGGAACCTGTTGTCTCGATTAGAAATGATGATATGTGGTATCCAAAAGTGGACCCACACTCATTCCAAGAAGAGCTTAGAATTATATTCTACTGTGATATTTTTCTTGTAGGCTGTGAGGATGGCCATCTTCGAAAACTGATCAATGACCAAAAATACGTAGTCATTTCCTTTCTTAGTGTACGACAAGATAAACATGTAATCCATTGAGATGGATTCCCAAGGCATCTCAGGAATAGTAAGAGGGGTGTATAAGCATTTCTTCTTGATGGATGGCTTGGAAATGAAACAGGCAATGCAAGACCTGATATACTTGTTGAAGTATTGTCGAAGTTTTGGCAAATAAAAATGTTTCTGAAGAATGACCAGAGTTTTCTCCATGCCAAAATGTCCTACCACCCAACTATTGTTGGATTCCCAAATCATCTTTGCACACTCGCTTGTAGGAACACAGAGATGAACCGGGTGGCATAAGATTTCATCATGAATGTGAAAAGTGGTGAAAGTTGCACCTGTACCCAAGAGGTGATAGGTGGTGGTGAAGTCTGGATCTTGTTGATAAAGTTGTGGCCACTCAGATGCTTCATATCCATAGGAATGGAGCATAGTTGTGAGTGAAACCAAAAGAGTCTGATTGAGGAATTCAGTGACAAGATTGGAGATACCTATCTTATACCTAATGTTGAGATGGAAATGTTGCAGGTAGGTGGACCACTTCTAATGGAGGTTGTTCTGGAATTTCCCCTATGTGTATATCAACTACAGAGGCTTGTGATCAGTGTGTATGATCGTCTCTTTTCCAAGAATGTAATGTTTCCATTAATGACAGGATTTTACAATGGTATACATTTATTTGTCATAGGTGGGGTATTTCCAAACAGTTGCAGAGAGTGTCTCACTATGGTATGCCACTGAATGCTCGTGCTGAGTGAGAATTGTTCCCACAACATTGTCAAATGCATCAGTCTTAATCTTGAATGGTTGTTGCAGATCAGGAAAGAAGAGTACTGGAGTTGAGCACAAGCGATGCTTTAGATCATCAAATTCTCATTGTTTCTCCTTCCTCCACATGAACTTCTCCCTACCACCTCCCTTAGTCACACTGTTGAGGGCCCATGCAATATGGGAGAATCCCAACACGAACCATTGATAGAAGTTGGATAGTACCAAGAATTTCTAAAGAACGGTCAGTCTGGCTAGGGCTGGCCAGTCACGGATGACTTGGATCTTAGTTGGATCAACATGTATCCCATCGTCATCAACAATGTATACCAAGTATTGGACCTTTTTCATGCCAAAAGAACATTTTTCCAAGTTGGCATATAGCTTGTGTTGTTACAAAGTGCTCAAAACCTACTGAATATGTTGCATGTGCTCCTCCCACATCCTACTGAAGATGAGGATGCCATCCAAATATAGCACCAAAAATGAGTTGGTGAAGGGTCTTAATACATCATCCATCAACCTCATGAAAGTGGTTGGTGCATTTATTAAGCCAAAGGGAATGACTAGCCATTCAAAGAGACCTTCTTTAGATTTGAAGGTTGTATTCCATACATCAGTTGGTTCGATGGGAACCTGGTGGTAGCCAAAATTTAGGTCCATCTTGCTGAATAAATTTTCCCCCTTGAGTTGGTCAAGAAGGTCATCAATCCTGGGAATGGGGTATCGGTTCCTGACTGTGATTTTTTTAAGGCTCTGTAATCCATGCAAATTCTCCATGTCCCATCCTTCTTCTACACCAATACAACTGAGCTTTCACAAGGGGAGGATATGGGTATGATGTGCCCATTTTGAATCATCTCTTGTATCTGTCACCTGATTTCATAATTTTCCATCAACGAGCGATGATAGACTGGTCCATTAGGTAGAAGTTCATCGAGGGTCATATCAATTGGATGCTTGACTTGGTAGTGTGTCGGTACCCCTGTAGGTGAGGAGAAGATGTCTTTGTATTCTTCCACGATCCTATCCACTTTCTTCTACTTCAAAGAGAGGCTATGTGTAGAGGCCACGGATGTGGAAGCGACCTTATGCTTACAGTGAGCATGGATAAAAAATAAGATGAACTTCCTGGTCTATGAGATTACTTTACTACATTACTTAACATATTTTAAGAAATAGCAGTAGGTGACACTACCTCTGGTATCTTGTACAATTGTCTACCCGAAAAAATAATAACACTACAAGGTCTAGAATAATACACAACATGATGCTTCCACAAATATGGTTTTCCTAAAATAACATCACAAACTTCAAGGGGAGAAATATCACATAGTACCTCATCTTTGAAAGGCTTGATGTCGTAGGGAAGGCGACACTGTTGGGTGACATAGAGATCTCTTCCTTGGACAAGCCATTCGATGGTGTAGGGTTGCAGTTGTAGTGTCGTTGGTAGATCCAACCACTTGACAACCTCTTCTAAAATAAAATTCTTCTGACTACCACTATTGACAATGAAATGAAGCGGAGCCCCCTTTACCCACACCTACAAGTGAAAGAGGTGTTCCCCTTCCTCTGGTTCTTCTGGTTTTCTTGGTTGAACTTTGGTGGTAGAGAAAGTGGCATTGGGTTCAACATCGATAAGTTGCTTCCCTCCTTCAGGTTTTGATTCAGAATCAGAATCAGTGTCTGACTCAGAATCCTTTAGTTTGTCCATGAGGGACTTCTTGGAGTGACATTCTTCAATTTTGTGCCAAGGGATTTTATGGTACTCACACCATTTTCCCATGTCCTTCTTCGTCTTCTCATTTCCCTTCTTGTGTTGTAGCTTGGACTGGTTGTCCTGAGGATGGCCATCTCAATTTGGTCCCTTATTGTGTGGGTTGGGATTTCCTTTTCCCTGCTTCGACTATGAGTGGTTTGTAGATCCAAACTCTTTCCTTTTCTTCTTAAATTTATGCTCAATATTGATAGCGTATCTATAAGTTGTGCCCAATGAGGTGATGTCCAGAAACTCCATTTTTGTTTGAATGTATCTATGCAAACAACCCTGGTATTTGAGCACCCGATGATGCTCAGAGTCTTTGATACCCAATTTGGTGCATAGGGTATGGAAAATATTGGTGAAATATGGTACTGTCTGGTCCCTTTCTTGGCGTAGGGTGGTCCATTTGGTATATTGGTCCTTTTAGCTTCCAACAGGGTAGTATTGTTTTTTAATAGTATCCCAGAAGGAATCCCATGTAGGGGCCACCAAAAACATTGTGTATTCCTCCACGACCCTTTACTCAAATTAAGTATCCCACCAGTATTTAACATGGGGAACGACCTTGAGGAGTGAAAAAGTGATCTTTTCCATATCAGAAAATTGCAGACTGAAAAATACCCTTCGAGAATATTTAGCCATTTATCTACAACATCCGCATATATGAGTCCTTCAAATAATGGAATATCAAATTTTACTTTTACCTTGAATGGGGCTGCATGGTTGCTTGATGAAGATGCTTCTCCTGTGGGTAGTCATCAAAGGATCTGTGCGAAGTTGTCCATCATTTCATTCCTTTGTCGCATGAGGGCTTCCTCAAACAACATTTTAATAGGATCTCCTACTACATCATATTTATTTTCGTCCCCCATGGGTTTTTTTCAGGCTCAGCGTGACCGATCTTGTAATGGCTCAATTGGTTTGAGTCCCAACTTCCTATACCTAGATCTTGTCGGAGACATGCACAAAGAAAAATAAATGAAGCGCAGACCAATCTGGTACCATCGATCTAGATTTAGGAGTGGAACGAACTAATTAGCAAACTAAATACAATAAACACAGAGATATTAAGAATAACACAGATATCTAGTGAACAATATGTTCTATTGAATAATGAAATAGGATGAAACTATAAAGATGCATAACTGAAACACTTACTTGAATGGTGGTATCTATCTTTGAGAATATATGTGCCTGCTACGCACATCTATTTGAGCAGAATGGATTACAATGAGGCTCCAGAGGCCTTTTTTATATTACTCATGAATGTCGAAACCCTAGACATCCAAAAACCTAACCCTAGAAGGTGAAACACTAAAATCATGTGGGACCCTATGGGTAAGTTGGTACCTCAACTTCCCAAGGTCGTAATGTTTTCATATGACCTCTGTTTTAGGTGTGTGATGGCCCATTACAAAGTTCTTTCAGAGAACTACACATTCCACCATCAAACTCTAACTCAATCTATAGTTTAACTATGACGAGAAAAAAAAACAACGTTTAGGGCCCCAAAATGGCCCTAGAAGTACAACAAGATGTGATGACATGAAAACATACAAAATAATCTAGTTGGATTAGGCAAGAGGCCACCGATATCCACCTGGAGGATGTGTGGGGCTTTAGATATCCCCATAAGTGTAGAACCTACAATTACAAATAAGTACAAATGAACGTGATGAAAAAAAATGAACAAGAGGAGCCATTTGGAATATGTGGGTGGCCACCAATATCACCTAGACCAGCAGTGTGCAGTAGATTTTGCAGCATGCAATAAAGTTTGTAGTTCACAATGAAGTTTGCAGCACACAGTTGAGTTTGCAGTGCATAGTGAAGTTTGCAACGCACAGTCAAGTTTGCAGCGCACAAATGCAAATGGAAATGGGGATAAGAAATGATAAAGATTCCTTTTGAAACTGACCATTGGAGATGTTGGATGATGGCTAGGAGCTAAAACCAATATTGGTGCTAACATTGGATCCTATTGGGGAATGGAATTCTCCCTGGAAGATGCCAAGAAATTGTAGTTCCAATGCCTTATCCATTTTGAAAATATGAAACTTGTAGATGTCCATCATGCGCTACAATCGACCTAAATTGAAAACTGTGAATTATTCCTGCTTGAAGTATACTTCTTCTCTTTATTGGAAATTAAAACATTCACACACTAGAAACACACCTCAAAATATAATCTTACCACATTGTGTAAATTGAGGGAAATTCTTAAAACATCAAGCTTATGTATTTACAATTCCTATACTAACCAATTGAAGAACCACTTTTCTCATGTATATACAAATTTCCAAAATACCCAATAAAGCCACTGATTTCTTGGCATGGTTTTATGCTTGCATCTGTTTGCAAAAACATAAAAATAATTTAATGTATGCAACAAAAAATTCTTAGGCAGCTCATACTCACAGCAACAAATAAAGACCATGCCCATATTGTCAGTGTGTGAAGATTTTGAAAACAAAGACTCCATCCAATTGGCTATGGAATCATGAAACTCATGACAAAAAAAATTGGGTTGATCCAAAGGAAAAGGCTACCATTGTACTGAATCTGCTATGTGAATACCATTATGATCTCTCCTATTCTAAAAAACAAAATATTGTTACAATATATTTCCATTGTTGTCAAATATTTCAAGTGAAGGATGAAAATGAAGCTTGTCTTCATAATCTTTTACAAGAGTAAGTATATTTTCAAATTTACCATAAAAAGGTAAACTTTGAACACATGCAAGCTCAGGGACCTATTTATCATCCTTCTCTTCAATCACTGGTGAAAACACATCGTAGGAAACCTCTTGAAAGACCCGAGGAAAATCTTCTTCTGCAACTATTTCTTCATGAAAAGCATCATTTTCATAGCTATCATATGTTGATGTGTACATTATTTCTTTGGCATATGAATACTTAAATGAAACAACTTGATCTTCATGAAAATTTGGAGCAACCTCAAAACTGCTAGAGACATTCGAGTCAAGGAAAAATGTGTCTACAATGTTTCTGTCACCAACATCCTTATTATTAAAACAATCAATAGATTGTTCTTTCGAAACTAAACAAATAGAAAAGGTTTTATATGGAGATGGTTCCTCCTCTACATACTCAATATTGTTTTTTTGCTTCATCCTTATAACCAGAAGAATTACTAGATGAATGTTGGATGTAGAATTCAAATTCTTTAGATCATTTTTCAAAAAGAAGATCAGGTGGATAAAATAATTTGAAATGATGATGAAACATGGTATGAAACTCTTGTAATGATGAAATACTTGAGGGACGAAGATATATATACCATCCTCAAGCGTTTCCTTCTAGTGAATACATGAACATTTTCATGAGAACATCCTCATGATGTATATCTAACTGATCCATACATTATGAAACATAATGAGGTGTTGTGCAAGATTATCCTCCTTCCTTTCTTTGAATACTGGTAGAAAATATCCCCATTCTAATATATGAGGTACTAGATGTGGGAAACTAGGAATTGCAGAAAATTTAAGAGGTGCAAACCTCCAAGCCAAAAAATCAGCAAATGCATTTGACATTATTAAATTGTGGAGTCGCCATTGGATCTGTCCTTCATGGAGTCATCAGGTGAATGATGCAATATGTATTGTTTCAACATAAAATACTGGATCTAAGCTTTGTCATTCTCCCAGAGAAAAGATTCAACTTCATCCCCAACAACGGTGCCAAAAATGTTAGCTCTAGAATTTTGTCTTAGATTTATTTAAGAACAATCCTAATACCCATCAGAATTTGAATAATTAAATCCATTTTATGGTTGGTGGATTAGCAAGAATGAACAATAAAGAGAGCAACCGACTGTCTGTAGAGACATTACATTGGGCATGGAGTCATAACATTCTACAGATAAAAGGAAATCAAGCTAGCTACCAGAAAAAAAGGGATATATAATGATGAACAAAAGAATGAAGTAGATAACACTAATAAGAAATATTCATCAAGCAATGATCCTATTTGAAAAATGAATAAAAAGAATACTTGAACAAAAATCATGAAAGAAGGAAATCAATGCAAATCCTTTACAAATCATGAATATCCTAGCCATGAACAACCATTGATCCTAAATGTATTAAATTCATTCAAGGAATATGAAAATGGAAAATGTAAAACAAGGAAAACACAATCTGATAGTAACATCTCTCATGAATCTCTAATGGCAAAAATGTTACATTCTGATATGCCTAGGAGGCTTACAAATCCGCACACACAACTAAACTGCCTCAATCTCTCCCCTAACTCTATGCCATCTCTATTTGGATTCATCTCACTCATTAAATAGAAAATTACATCAATAATATCTCTATGATGTGGAAACCTACTCCATGCAATGGATTCTATGTCTTAGAGATATGTGGAAAACAAAAAATCCAACTAATTCCTTGATTCCTGGAAACTGTCTTTTAGAATAAATGAAACTGCATCTATCTCATTGCATGGAGATTTAGTGGAGATGAATATTAGGTAAAAGTGTCCCTTGGTGTCTAACTTATCTATGAGAACCCATTCGAACCTCCTCAAACAGGTTCCATCCCTCCTACAACTCAGATTTATCAGATTGTTAGAGTTTGCAGCGTAATTTCAAGATTCACTGCAAACTTTCCTATAGGTTATGATTTCAACTTTTCTCCAAAATTATGAAATATGTGAGGATGATTTTTGGTCAGCAAGTCAATGGTAATATGGTGCTTCTCCACACCAAATTTCAGAAGAACCCAAATCGACATTTAAAAGTTAAGATGAAAATATGAATTTTCTATGTACCAATTGAGTTTGCAGCACACAATTGAGTTTGCAACGTAGTAGAGTTTGCAGTGTCTAGTGAAGTTTGTGGCATGCATTGAATTTTGTAGGGATCAATTGATTTTGAAGTGCACAGTGAATTTTGCAATGCACAATCAGTTTTGCAGCGCACAGTTGCAAATGGAAATGAGGATAAGAAATGATAAAGCTTCCTTTTGAAACTGACCCTTGGATATGTTGGATGATGGCCAAGAGATAAAAACAATATTGGTGCTAACATTGGCTCCTACTGGGGAATGGCATGCTCCTTGCGAGTTGCTGTTATAGGATAAATCTGTAAGTGCGGACACAAACCGATCTCCCTAGATCCACCTGGTATCTAGAACAAAACAGGACAGAATAATACACTTTCCCTAGATCTAGACCATTGAATGAACTGAGAGATGAGGATCATGGACATACCTTATGAACGCTTTCCTCAGATCTCTGTTGTTCCAAGTTTCACTCCAATGCTCTCGTCCCGTCCAGATCACAACAGAACGATCCAATCGAAGTAAAGACAAGTTAAGATATTCAATGACTAGTCTATACATATGATCAAGGAATTATGTAATAAAGTGACATCATCTTTATGGGAAAGGGACATATTATTGTATTGAATAAATTGAAATTGAAACTTACAACCTGAGCCTTGATGTCATAGGTCTCCTTTCAATGGATTCTAGCTCTGACACACACACTTGCTCATGTATGAAGAAAATCAACCACATGTGATGACCTTGTTGTTGTCTCTTGCTGTTGTAGCATCAGTGCTCCATACAGTCTTGCACTAATTCTCTAATCAAACTCTTGCTAACTTGCTGCTAACTGAAATTAACCCTTTCCATGAGCAATCTCCTCAATATATAGGAAGAGATAGATTAGTTACTTGGATAGGGAATGATCCCAAGATATCTGGAATGCCAGCACCTGAATAACCATTCGAAAGACAACTCATCCTTCTAGAAGATTCCCTTCTAGAAGGTTCGAGATCTTTATCTTTTTCCCCTTTAAGATCATGTCTGCACCCTAACAATGAGTACAGTGTGGGAAGTTCGCACCCCAACTTAAGGTAGCCTGCGGGAATTAGGATTTCTCGCAGGAGAATATATAAGTAGCCTGCAAACATGTTTCAAAATGTGATTTGTGGAAGAAGACAACTGTAAATTTTCTCAGGAAAGTATTCTTGGTAAAGAGCTTGATTTTCCATTATCATGACATCATCATGACCTCATCACAATGACCAAATTTGTGGATAACAAAATGCCCCCCAAAGTCTGAGAGCGGAACTAGTGACAGTCGATAGACTTTGTAAGTTGCATGTGTGTGTCAAGAACCAAAAGTACATCTAATCAGAGACCTGCAAACATCCAAGCATCAACATAATATCATGTATATCAATTCCGAGGTAGGAATTCCCATACTCAGATCATAGATTGATGACATCGTAAACCAAGGTCATGTCCACCAATCATACACTATGGATCCATGCCGTCACTATATAGCACAGCCACCTGACACTGTGGATTTGTGTGACAAATTTTCAGTCAAGACGACATAGCCACGAATTATACACAGTGGATCTATGTGTCGCAAATTATACATACTCCATCGCAACCTGGATCACAAAGACAATATCCAGTGTCTTCAATCTCATCGCCCAAAGTACGAATCTAACCATGTGATTACATGTGTCAAAGTCGAACATGGTAGAAACCACTTGATTACCGATCATTGATGTATACCGTTAACAAGTGCGAGGGAAATCACCATTGATGCCAATGATTCCAAAGGTACTATAGTACAATCCATCGACTGTGAATAAATGAGCTGATGTCGAACACTCGACGAAATCTCTTGATCAGGGGCCAATGATGCAAACCCACCGTCGAAAGAGAGAAACTTGCCATTGAGGCATGCAAGCTTCAAGGTACTAAATAATTTCTAATTCTTGATTCTGGATAATGTGTTGAAGTCGACAGAACAAGACTCGTCACAAGAGGGCCTTGATGTATCCCCCATCAGTGACACGAAATGAGTAACAAAGTTTGAAAATGAAACAGAGCATGAGACAATTGGACTTTGGACACGGGGAAGGCCAACACGGAATGAAAGTATAACTGCAGATGGCTGACTCAATAGAGGTTTGGACTGCTCTTGAACATATGGATGACACGACCAATAATTTGGCAGCATTGACTCAAAGACGACACATGGAAAGACCTTGTTATTGAATCAACTGAGACAAATGGATTTCCCAAACCGGCTTCAAATGATGAATAGGGGGTGTCATGTTCAAGAGCGACACTTACTGCCAATTAACACAAAGATGAAACATATCCCTTTCCCAAATTTTCCCCCACCATTTCTGGCAAGTACCTCTTTATTTTTACGAAAGCTTGAAGAGGATCACATATGCTTGTTGATATAAGCTCATCCTTCGGACGAGTCCCTCGGAGTATTTTTAACGAACCCTAAGAAGGACTGGTTCGGTCCCATCACAGGTCAGTCAATGTTTGTTTAACGAGTCCAGAGATAGAAAAATCGAAGGTTTTTCAGGATTATAGAGTTTGGAAAAACACTCAAAAGAGAACTCTCTCAGTTCCTTTTTCGTACAATAGTCCAATGAGACCGAAAAAGGGTTAAACTATCGCTTGAAGGATGTGTAACTTCAAATACTTTAACGAGTGTGAAAAGAGAAAGATCACTCGACAATCTTTTCATATTTAGGGAGTCGTGAAAAGATCTTAAAGTTAACTCCAGGGGGGTTCCTTTTTCGTGTAACCACATCGAGCCTGGAAAAGAGATAAAACAACGCTCGATCACGTTCTAGGTTTTTTGCAAGTGCAAGAACGGATAAAAGGCACTTGAGGTTTTAGATCAAAACCATAGGAAACAAACAAAAACACATCATATTGTAAAAGTTTTTTGTCCATAATCATCTGCATTGGGTACCTGCAAGTCATGTTACTTACTTCCATATTAGTAATTAGGGTAAAATAGTGAATAAACATGGAAAACCCACTTTTAACATGGTAAAAAGTAAATAAAACAAAATTACAATTCATTTTACCAAATTGTTTTACCCATTTACCATTTGTGTGAAAAAACCTCCATTTTACCTCCGATATTCACCTTCGATTTTTGGGAGCTTCGGGGCATCATTCCACGAACCGTCTGGATCAGATTGGTAATTTCTCCATTCTCTAGCTTTTCATGGTTTAATTTCATGATTTTAGTGGCTAAATTTCAAGTTTTGAGTTAGTTTTTGAAACCCTATGCGTGAATGAGGATTCCCGCAGGCTGCCCATACGGGGCCTGCAAGAAGTCTTCATTCCTGCAGGTGGGCTTGAGCTACAGTGTGAGAATTTTGCACTGTGGGCTATAAGCCACCTGCGAACAGTGCAGAGCCTAATTTTTTTTATAATATTTAGCCAATAAAACCAATTTTTTTCATGTTTTAGATCATTAACTATCTTCACATGCTTGCCATGCAGGTTAATAACTATCACAATGGTGCTCGAATGGAGAGAAAGGGAACACGAGGATGATAATGCAACTGCCGAAAATCACCCTCCGACTCTTGCCGCTTTAAGAGATTGTGTTCTCTTGAAGTATTTCCGCATACCGGGCATGAGAGCCCAAGTTCGATTGCTAGAACACTTGGTCTGGATGTGGGATCCGGATCAACAGGTTTTTAATGTCGGTGCTCACACTTTGACGATTGATATTGAGGATATCTATTTCCTGACTGGGTTGTCAAGATGAGGTTCTTACGTCAGTTTCACTGGTAGCCGCAGGGGTGGTCTGAAAATGAGTGAGTATTTCCGAGAGTATTGCGTGCCAGAGGCTGAAAGACAAGAAGGAAAAGTGGCCATTTGGGGAGTGTTGGCAGCCAACTCATTTTTTTTTTTTTTATTACTAGAAAAATGCTGCCTACACCTCTTGTCTTCTAAACGACAAATCATCGTCGCATTGAGCTTCGAGACATTTGTTTCATTTTCGCGACAATTGCAATTTGATTTCGTTTTGATTTTTCACAACTGAAAGTGTGAAAACA
>ML799170.1:119120-129906 GCA_009831015.1 Picea engelmannii
ACCGATGAGCAAGTACCTGCACACATAACAACCAAATACCCAAAGTGAACACTATCTGAAGAGAATCAAAGATATGAGCTTGTATTTGACAAATGTGACTATGCACGTGCGTACCTGACCATGATATGGAAAAAAGGGCGCCCCGAGGGCCTAGAACGAAAGGTGACCCAGGGACAACTGTGATGTAGGCGGCGGGATGCTGATCCCGTGGCTGAAGACGGTTTGAAAAACGGACAACTTGGGCTCCCAGAATGTTGAGTGGAAGTTTGGAAAAAGGCCTATATATAGTTGTAGGGCCCACATTGCCACCTCATTTGTACCTGCTGCTACAGTGACTGGACGAGCAGATTGTAGAGGAGATTTGGAGTTTCAGGGAGCACGGGGTATCCGATCGGCGGTGTGCGAGTATCAGGTTAGTGGTTTGATCATCCTGCATAGAAATAGGTTTCCAATTTTGGGGGCAAGGTAGGTACGGGGGTCGTACAGGGGGTTTAAGGGGTTTTTTCATAGGATGTTGGCTTGCATGTGCGTGCAATTCAGTGGGAGGCGCGCATACGTGTGCGCCTGTCCACTGAATACACACCCATTGATGCGCGTGGGGGAGAATTCAAGGCGCGCCCTAGGGGCGCGCCTGTGAGGTGGACAGGCGCGCACTAGTGCACGCCTGTGGGGTGAATAGGCGCACACCAGAGCGCACCTGTGGGGTTGACAGGTGTGCCCTAACGCGCGCCTGTATGGTGAACAGGTGCACTCACGAGCGCGCCTGTGGGAAAAACAGGCGCGCATATGTGCGCGCCTGTAGAGTGAACAGGTGCGCATGTGTGCGCGCCTGGGGGTGGTAAAACCATGCCTAAGAGGCAAGGTGGAAGGGTAAAATGGGAGGCTTTTTGATGCATTGGATGGTTGCATTAGCTGATATAAGACTATGTGTTGTGTGCAGGTGGCTATCAGTGACCATGGATGTGCGGTGGCGCGAGCGAGACTGGTCGCAACTGCGAGATGCTGTGGCCAATGCAGTGCCTGCGGTTAGAGAGACTTTAGCAACCAGTGGGTTGCTAAATCTTTTTGAGTGCCCGTTGATACGGGCACAGGAGTACTTACTCCAGTTCCTGCTCTAGATGTGGAGCCCAGATATGCACTGCTTCCTCATGTGAGGAGAGCAGATCCCCTTCACTGTGGTGGAGGATATATATTTCTTGACTGAGCTCCCCTTCCGGGGGACACCACTACCGGAAGAGCCTGTGCTGCCGAGGGGTACACAGCTGTCAGAGGTCACTAAGCGATATTGCTCAGGCAAGAACTACATGTCTGGGACTATAGTGAGTATTAGTGGTATAGATGCCCTGTTGCATCGTTGCATAGCGACGATGATTGTTCGGGTGTATGGGTCATTGGCGACCCAACGGATTAGTGGTGGCTAGCTGCTGGTGATGGAGAGAGTGGTGATGGGCCGTGAGCAATTTTCCTGGGGTTTGACACTGCACACGCGGATGATCACGTAGCTGGACCGTTGTTGGTCCACAGGTACCAGGGAGTTTGCTTTCGGCTCTATCCTGGTATCTTGGTTTTTGGAGAGGGTGCCGATGCTTCGCCCACGGGTTCTTCTAGAGGCGTCGGGGGCGTGAGAGCCTCAACTGAGGTGGTGGTCTCATATTTTGGTTCGCCACGGTGGTGGCGAAGGCGGGCACTACTTCACGGTGCAGGCGGCATAGATCTGGCAGCAGATGTCGCAGGTCATACTTCGATACCCCTATGCTGGGGTGGACTTCCGGGGGGACCCGGACATGGTACTGCCTCCTGGGGAGGTTTTTGATAACCAAGGTATGTTTGAGTTTTCTATATGTTTTGATTTATGTTATTTTTTGATATACCAGTTCATATGTATGATGAGATACTGATACGATCGTGTGTTGGTTGTTTTGTGCATGTGCAGATTTGGCACCTCACGGGCGTGAGGTGGAGTTCCAGAGAGCGCCAGCTTAGTGAGAGCTGGAGAGACCGCTGCGTGGAGGGATACGTTGGAGGGATGAGGCCACGGGGTAACCAGCAGAACCCAAGAGACCGGCGAGGAGGCGTCGATTTGATGACCCTGGTGCGGGGCCATCACACGCTCCTTCGGCGGCGGCCAGAGGTGATTTTGATGATATACACCGTCGTCTGGAGATGGTGTTATAGGACGTGCCTGAGGGCATGTGGATCCGTATCTAGGACGAGGGGTTCCTGGAGAAGTGCATAGGGTTACTGCCACCATGGCGATCGATCATGCGACGAGCAGCTGTGCTTGCCACCATGACTAGTGGATGCCTGTTGTCGGGGTAGGAGGGTCCTACAGGTGTTCCACCACCACCACCTGGGGCAGGTGGGGGTGGGCCACCACCTCCTCCTGAGGGAGGAGCAGCTGGGGGTGCGATAGAGGCACCGTAATGGATGTATCATGTATATCTTTTTGGATTGTATATAGGATGGTGAGCCGATTTTGTACCAAGGTGTGGCACTGGCCTGCGGGCATATGTATTTTTTGTATGCAAACAGTCGGATGGCCTGATAGGCCTTGATATATATATATGAGTATACATCTTTTTTGAGATCCTGGTATTGTTTACATATGTTTTTTGTTGATAATGATGATGATGTCTATCTTATCTATATGCTGTGATAGGATGTATGAGATGTGTTATGTATGTGTAGCTTGATGTGATATGTGCCAATCTAACACCATGTTAGCTATTTCATCTATTGTTTGATTCAATTTTCTTGGAATATGTGTAAATGTAATGGAATCAAAATGCCGAGAAAATAATCTAACTTGCAGGTATTTGCGAAAGAGGCATGGATGGCGTACATGGTAAATATTGTTGAGCTGGAGAACGACTAGTTGAGAGTCGAGGAAGACGCTAAGGTGACGAATATGATGACGCTGGGCGTCGGCCAGGAGGCCAATGACCGCAGTGTATTCGGCTTGGTTGTTGGTTGCTGGTCCCAAACAGATGCCGCTAGAATGTGGCATTTCATGTGAGGGGGTATATAAAGCCCAAGCTACCGAAGCGAGATTTTGTGTCCAACGGATGGCACCGTCGGCGTAACCAATGTGGTAAGCTGGTGAAGGAAGCATCTGTCAATAGCACAAAGGGTAGTTTAGACGAGAGGGGTGAGAGAAAAAAAGATTAAAAACACTAGAAAAAGAAAATGACCTAAAGTAGTGTGACTACTTTTAAGCATAAAATTTCTTGAGGTATAACCCATTGACGGGTTCCTTGAGTGAGAGGCCTTCTGGGGAGGCCAGGATGTATGCGCCTTTTGTGAGGCAATGTTGGATGATGTAAGGGCCATGCCAAAGTGATTCGAATTTGCCGTGGCCGAAGGTGTCATGAGAAATATCATAGGCCAAGACGAGGTCGCCTTCGCGGAATGAACGAAGGTTGACATGGCGATCAAAGGTAGCTTTGGATCATTTTTTAGTTGCCTCGTTGTTCTGTAATGAAGATCGGCGATCTTCATCCAGCGATTCCAAGTTCAGCAATCGCTGCTCCATTAGAGCGGTGTCAGGTAATAGCTCAATTGCGGTGCGTAGGGTGGGAATTTCGCACTCGATGGGAAGAGTTGCCTCGAACCCATGGACTAAATGAAAGGGCGTGAAAACTGTAGCGGTCTTTACTACCATTCGATAAGCCCATAGCGCAGAAAATAACATATGATCCCAATTGGTTTTATGTTTATTAACCGTACGCTGTAACATGGTCTTGAGGACTTTGTTCACTGCTTCGACCTGTCCATTTGACTGAGGATAATATGGTGAGACAAACTCGTGAGAGAAGCCTAATCGAGAAGAGAGTTCGACAAAGATCTCATTCTCAAAGTGTTTCCCATGGTCGGAAACGAGTTGGAGTGGTACACCAAAACGGGATATGATGTGGTTAAAGAAGAAACGCGTTGCGGTGTCAGCAGTGTTGTTGAAAGTGGGCATAGCTTCGGCCCATTTGGTGAAGTAATCAACTACAACAACAATGTATTTGTGACCATTGTTGGAGGGAGGATTACAAGTCATAAAGTCGATGCCCCATTTACAAAAGGGGTCGGCCATAATGACGGGATGAAGAAGAGTGGGGGGAGCGTGGGATTTGTTGGCATAGAGCTGACATTGCTCGCATCGTTTCACAGCATGAATGCAATCGTGAAACAATGTAGGCCAAAAGTAACCGGCTTGGATAATTTTCTGAGCCATGGAGATACCCGAAAGGTGGCCCCCACATGCACCGCTGTGGCAGTCGTTTAAGGCTCTGTCAGCTTCATCAATAGTCAGGCAACGACGAAGAATGGTGTCAACGCCTCGCCGATATAGGATGTCTCCGATGAGGATATAGCGGGGGGCCTGATGGCGAATACGCCGACGATCATCTCGTGAAAGGTGTTGACTGAACTTTTGAGTTCGTAGGTAGACAATAAGGTTTCCATACCAAGGGTCATCGAAAGTGATGTAAAAGAGATGTTCGTCAGGAAAGTCGGTGTTGACGGGGGTACTGGTGGTGTCAGAGGGGAGGGTCGTGACAAGTTCAGCGAGAACGAGGGCCTTCTTACTCTTAGGTGTTGAAAACTCGAGGTCATACTCCTGAAGAATAACGATCCATCGAGTGAATTTTCCGTTAAATTGTCGATGGCTGAACAAGTATTGCATAGGGTTGGAGTCTGCGATGACATTGGTGGTTCGAAGTAGAATGTAATGGCGCAGTTTATGGACTGCAAGGACAACTGCGAGACCAAGTTTCTCTTCGTGTTTGTACTTCAAGGGTGGTCCTGAGAGGTTCTTACTAACGTAGTAAATGACATGTTCACGATTGTCATCTCCGAGCTGGATGAGGATGCCGACTACTGATACAGCTGATGCTGATACGTAGAGGATGTAGTCACGATTATAGTCAGGTGCACTAATCAAAGGTGCATTTGAAAGTGTTGTTTTGAGATCGTCAAATGACTGTTGGGCATAATCATCCCAATGAAAGGGGATGTCGTGACGTAGTAAGCGAAGGAAACCATGTGCGTGTATGGCGTAATCAGGAACAAAGCATCTGAGGAAGTTAGCTTTGCCCTGCAGACTCTCCAGTTGTCGTAAATTCCATGGAGGTGGAATTTCGGTGATGGATTTGACTTTGAGGGGGTCCACAGTAATTCCACTTTGGGAGACGATGAACCCGAGGAGACATCCAGCGGTGACACAGAATAGACACTTGAGAGGATTCAAGCGGATGTTATACTGACGACACCATTGAAAAATGATTCGTAAATCATCAAGATGTTGGGTGTGTTTCTTGGAGCGAGTTGTGAGGTCGTCCAAGTAGGCGAGGATGATTTCATCCAAATCGTGAAATATGTATGTCATCGCCCACTGGAAGGTTGCGCCGGCATTTTTTAAGCCGAAAGGTATGACACGATATGTGAAAGTACCCCATGGGGTAATGAATGCGGTTTTGTATTGATCGGCTGGGTGGATTTGAATTTGGTTATAGCCAGAGAATCCGTCCATAAAGGAGAGAGCCTCGTGGCCAGCGCAGTCATCGATAATCTGATCGATGAAAGGTGTTGGGAAGTTGTCTTTTGGACATGCGTTATTGAGATCACGAAAGTCTGTGAAAACGCGGATAGTGCCCTGTTTTTTGTCGATGGGTACAGGGTTGGAAACCCATGAAGTGTAAGCGATGGGATAAATAAATCTGACGGTACGTAATTTGTCAATTTTGGCTTTGATAGTCACGGCCTTGGAAGGGTGTAGCGGTCGTTGTTTCTAGGGAACTGGTGTGATGTCAAGCCAGGTGTCGATGCGATGTTCGACAATAGATGGGTCAAGACGAGGCATCTCTGTGTATGACCAGGTGAAAATGTCCCGGTATTCCTGAAAGAGGGATTTATGGTGGGGGAAATGTTAGCCATGTTTCCTTATTTGAACGCATTAGGGGCAGAAATGGGATTTTTGAACCAATCGATAGGTCCAGATGGGATAAAATATTTGGTTTCGACCGCGTACACGATGTTTTGATTAGGAGGCATGAGGGCTTCCTGTGGGAGGAAGAGTGCACGATGATGTAGTGCATCCCAGGGAGAGTCTGGGCTATGTATCTCTTCCAGTATTTCCTTGTCGTTTTGGAAACGACAGGAATATAAGGGGTCGTGATGAGTGATCTCAGTGCTAGTGTGATTGCCCCCTGCTGGAGAAGCAAGGGGAGGGGTACAAGCAGAGGGAAAGGGTTCGCTCGACATGAACCATATGTTAAAGTACTGAGGGGTACCCGTGGTGGTTGGGTGGGGGGTCACCATATGAACAGGAGAGTTGGGGGGGTTGCGGGGTAGATCCTCAGCAACGTCATGTAAGAACCATGGAGGTGATGGGAGTGCCTCGGGCTCTGGAGAAATGACATGATGATCCTCGAGTGGTGAGGTAATGTCAATTATCGCCTCGGTGGGTTGGTGACGCAGGGCCACTTGACGTTGCCTGTAGGCGAGGATCATAGGACATTGGTATGTAAAATGGGCTAGTGAATTGCAGAGAGAGCAAGGGCATCTCATACGTTCATTAACTGAAGTAGTGACATAACGAATGTCAGTGATGTTTGAAGAGGATGTGGTGGGGCGTGGGTTGTTCTGGAAGTTCTGGCGTATAGCCGCTGACGTCTACCGAAAATGTGGCAGTGCTGGGCAATGGTGAGTGTAATGGCCATATTCTGAACATATAGCACACGCAAATTTAGTCCTCAACCCTTTACTACTGGAAGGGTTGGTGGTAGTGGTACTTGTAGTAGTGACGGGTGTTGCTGGAGTGGGATTGGGGGGAATCAAATTCCGTAATTCAGGTAGGGATGGGAAGTTGTTGGTTTGGTGGCCCTCTTTCTCACATAATGCGCAAGGTGGTGGAATGAACGGAGGAAGTGGAGCTGCGGGCTCCTTATTCTTTCTCTTGCCCGCAGCTGTAGCGGGGGGGGTAGGGAGTATGGGGGTAGTGGGGGTGGTGGGGGTGAGGACAGGAATCTCCATGGGGAGGCCTTCCTGTTGGCGAGGGACCATCTCAGGTGGATGTAAATACCACACTGGGATTGCTAACACCATATTGGGTAGTGTGAGCGCTGTGGCTACCTGGAAAGCTTCTGCACCAGGTGGTGGGTAAAATAATGGAATTTGAGTGAGGGGTCGGGGAACTATCTCCCAAATGGGACTAGGTTCCTGAGGGGGTGTGGATTCGTGGACTGCAGGGGTCGACGAATTCGCAGGAGGCTCCTATGGGAGTGGTGTTGCGACTGTTGAGACGTCAGGAATGGCTGAAGCCTCCTGAGGAGGATGGGTATCCACCATGTGAGTTTTGTTAGATGTGATGACGCATACTTGATTAGGGGGAAGGAGTGGAGGTGCTCCATGGTATGTCCCTAATAAGGATGGATCTTTGAAAATTTCAGGACCCATCTCTACGAGTGGGTATGTGTCATGGTTGGTGTGGATGAGAGGAAGAATGTTATCGATATTGGCAGATGGGTTTGTCTCATAATGTGAGACTTGGTCGATGGTTACAATCTTTCCGTTGTGGGGGAACATGATTGTTTGAAAGACGGAAGATGCCACTACCTTCATAGCATACATGTAGCTACGTCCGAACAAGATATTGTAATCGAGTGGGGCGTCGATAACTTAGATATCAATGAGAATGGTTTTGCCTCCGAGTTCAACGGGGACATTTTGAAAGAGCCCTTCGGGAGATGATGGTCATCCGTCATAAGCTCGTAATGTAATGGCGGAGGGTATGAGTTCTGGGGAACCAAGTTTCTGCCATACTGTTTTGGACATGATGCATGTAGATGCACCCTCGTCGATGATACACCGATGGACAGTGATGTTTCATATTTTTACTGGTATTTGAATTGCGACCAAGGCGGGAAGACGAGGTTCGCAACTATCAAGGTCAAAGGTGATGAGTTGAGTGTCAGCTGGGTCGACTGCCCCTAAGGCGGAAAGTAGAGATTTCTGTTGTGTAGGACAAGTCTGGAGGACTTCTAAGATGGACATGGTAGTTGGGGATGGTGCTAAGTCATCTACCAAGCTATAATTATGAATGGCCCTAGCCTATGGGTTGTGGACATTCCGGCGCAAGGGGATGCGAGGAATGCGTAATGGTGGTTCAGCGGAAGGGAGAGGGATCACCAACGGGGGTCCCGTCAGTGTAGGGTTTGTCTCTGGAGCGATAGGAGTAGACTCAGCTAGATACTGAAAATTTTGTGTTTGCAGAAGGATTTCTTCCTCACTAGTGAGGAGAATGGTATGCTCTGCTGGATTGTTAGGGTTATGGTATTGTCCCACCTAAGCCGGGGGGCGCTTTGCATCCTGTTGGGTGTTTATCACGCCTTGATGTGGAATAGGATTTTGCAGTACGGCAGGAGGGGGTTGTTGCACATACTGTTGTGGTGCCTGTTGAGGGGAAGTTTGTGCAGGGGCAGGGGGAAGACTACCTGAGTCTTTCAACCATTTGAAATCAGCGATCCGGGGGCAATGGTGAGTGTAATGACCGAACTCACCACAAAGGGCACAAGGGTGGATGGTTTTAACATTATTTCTCCCTTGTCGTTTGCTGTTATTGCCCCCTTGGGGGTTTTGGTTGCCCCCAGGGGGTTGGTTCTATGGGGGATGATTCCCGCCTTGACCATGATTGTTGTTATTCCTATTCTTTCCTTTATTCCTGGTATTGTTCGATGGATGAGTTGGGTTGGTTGTATTCAAGTGTTTAAAATTCTGGTATTGTTGAGTAGCAGAAGGTTGAACAAAATTTACCCCCGCATGTGGATGTGGGGGAGCCATGGGTTGTGGAGGACCAGGTAAGGGGAAGTATGGATTTTGCGGTGGTACCAATCCATAAGGCACATAGGGAGGCGCAGTGCTTTCACTAGTACTATAAGATGATGTTGAGGGAGTGCCACTGCTTGTGGGAATAGGTTGATGTATGGGAGGTGCCGGTGGAGGTCTACTGATGGGTGGAGGTATAGCAACAGAATATGGTTGTGGATAAGGGGGTGGGGGGTAGTATGGAGTGCCCCCATATACCGACGGGTATTGATGTGTGCCATACATCGATGGTGGTTGGGGTTGTGGACCATGGTGTGTGGTGTCACCTATTAGTCCGTCTGCTGAATGAGACATCCCGGGTTTGTCTTAGCCAAATGGCGTAGGTTTGGGAAGATCAGGAAGTACTGCGTATAAGTATCTTGACTGTGTGTAAATGAGGTCATATTGTTGGGCCTTACTAATGGCTTCCTCTTTAGATTGAGGGAAGGTGGAAGCGACGTCCTTACCAAGTAGAGAGACAAGTGATCTAAGAAACCAGTCAAGGCACTGTTGTTTGGTGGTTTCTTCTTTAAACAAACTACGTCGCCTACGCCACTCATGAATGTGGTCAGCGATGTGGGAGGCTGAGGTCTGTTTGAAGTTAGACAGTAGTTCTAGACCATTGTCATGGTGAATGGGTAATTGGAAAAAGGTCAAGAATGCCTTGGCTAATGATTCAAAAGTCATATGGGACCCTGATTTTTCTTAAACATACCATTTGGCTGATGGGCCAGTAAGTGTGCGTTGAAATAATTGCAGTCTGACGGAATCGTCCATGATGCTATTGGAAGAACACCATATATGAAAGGTCATGACATGGTTGGCGGGGTCATCCCCTGCCTTTCCTTCAAACTTTGGTATGTCTGAAGGAAGTTTGGTGGGCATTGCAGGCCATGTTGCGTCATGTAATATGGGATCATTTGTGAGTTTGGTGAGATCCGGTATGTTGAGAGAGGCCAAGTATGGAATCTGTAGTGGTGGGGGAGGGTTAGCTCCAGCCATGTTGTGTTTTGAACCTGACCCTTGATGGGGACTAGGTGGGTTGGTGCTCCCTCCTTGTGGGGAAGTGGGTCCCCTGCTTCTGTGCAAAGGAGAGCGAGTGGACGGATGACCTTGGGAAGTTGATCCAAGTAATGTAGAACCAAGCAAAGTTGATCCCAAGATGGTAGCACTCGCAGGAGTGTGTGAAGGAGGTATCGATGAGCGGGTATGACTGGATATTCCCCCTAAGATAGGAGGGAGGTTGAGTAAGCATCGTGAACGATGGGGGTTCTGTGGTTCCCCTATGATGTCAGGCTAGTTGTGTGAATGTGTGCAACAAGTGGTGAGAGAAATATAGAAACCAAAATCCTTTGTGTTTGAATGTTTACACAATATATATATCCAAATCAAACTGTAATCAGACGTGCATCATACATAAACTGAGAAAGAAGCATATATATGGGTAAGTGGGTTTTGTCCGCATGGGGGAATCAAAAGAAAGAAAATTCTCATGTCCTAGAAGACGTAACGTCCTTCCTCTCAAATAACACTGGACCTTCCAATAGTACTCAACAGTGGGGTCTGAAGCCACCAGAAGACTTGCTAGTGAAGGATGAAACAATTGGTTATAATGAGGGGTAGAGGGGGCATATCCCGAAAGAGCTGGCGATACTTCCCAATAGCCACACAAAATCCAATCAAGGTGCGATTGCAGACCACAATCGCCACCTGGGTAGATGTCCTAAAGTTGGTCACTAGGTACCTCAGTCCAAATGCGACATTTAGATTTTCAGCCTAAGAAATGGGTCACAGGCTGGATCCCGTCCAAGAGGTGGGTGCCTCAAGGGGGGACGCACAAAACAACCGGACCTCGGCCTTCGACCCTTCACGGGTATCTCCCTGCCTTATGGTGATTGGAACACTGGACTTGGAGGATTTGAAGTTCCCTATTTGT
>ML799170.1:131452-143493 GCA_009831015.1 Picea engelmannii
TGGTTCCTTCTTCCCCCAAAGGAAGGCTCTTGAGGCCCTCACAAACTTTCTTTCCTTACAATGCGAAGAAATAAGACTGATAGTGAAAGAACTCCCAGCACATCCGCTCAATGGAGAGGCGAATGGCTCTATGAAATGTTGTCGATTTGTTATCATCAAAGAATGAGCCCTTGACAATCTTAGCAGCATAACAATACCTAGAATTCCTTGCGAAAACAATGTTCCTTCATGGCTTTTTATAGCAGATCACCGGGCGATTATGTAACCTCTTCAAAGTGTGAAAAGGGGCTCTTTAGGGCTTCATTAGGTCATTAACCCGCCTACCTTGCGGATTCAGCTCGGATTTGGGAGTCAAATCAGATTGGGATCTAGTCCGTAAGTGGTTGGGAGGCCAGCCAATTCAATAAATGCGTCGTCTTAGCAGGTGCACGGGTTTTTGCGCTGATAGTCGCGCGTCGAGCGCGCATGCGCTCATAGCACGTTCTTGTCCTGTGCATGTGCACGTGCACCAAAATACTGTAAAGCGCCCTTCAATTTTTGGTTACTTTGTATAGTTTTTTACCCTTCTGGAATGTTGTGAAATTAATTTAGTGCCATGAATGACTTCATTGCTGTTTTGACGATGCAGAGTTCTTGTCGCCATGTGCGGACGAAATTTCAGTGATAAAAATTATCCTCCTTCCTTTCTTTGAATACTGGTAGAAAATATCCCCATTCTGATATATGAGGTACTGGATGTGGGAAACCAGGAACTACAGAAAAGTTAAGAGGTGCAAACCTTCGAGCCAAAATAGTAGCAAATGCATTTGAAATTCTGAAGTTATGGAGTCTCCATTGAATCTGTCCTTCATGGATTCGCCAGGATAATGATGCAGTATATACTATGTCAACAAACTTTTCTCACCATAAAACACTGGATCTAATCTTTGTCTCTCTCCCAGGGAAAATATTCAACTTTGTCCCTTGCAAAGGCACCAAAAATGTTATCACTAGAAGTTGTTCTTAGAATTCTTTAAGAACAAAACTAATACCCATTAGAATTTGAATAATTAAATCAATTTTATGGTTGGTGGATTAGCAAAAAAGAACAAGAAGGAGAGCAACAGACTGTCTGCAGAGACATTCCATTGGGCATGGAGTCATAACATTCTACAGATCAAAGGAAATCAAACTACCTACCAGAAAAAAGGGATATATAATGATGAATATAAGAATGAAGTAGATAACACAAAGAAGAAATATTAATCAAGCAATGATCCTCTTTGCAAAATGAATAAAAATAATACTTGAATAGAATTCATGAAAGAAGGAAATCATTGTAAATACTTTACAACTCATGAATCTCCTACCCATGAACACCCATTGATACTCAATGTTTTAAATTCATTCAAGAAAGATGAAAATATAAAATGGAAAATAGAGAAAACACAATATGATAGTAACAACGCTCATGAATCTCTAATGGCAGAAATGTTACATTCTGATATGCCCAATAGGCTTACAAATTAACATACACAACTAAACTACCTCAATCTCTCCCCTAACTCTCTCTCATCTCTATTTGGAATCATATCACTCATTAAATATAAAATTACATCAATAATATCTCTAGAAGTTTGTAGTCAACTCCATGCATTCGATTCTATGCCTTAGAGATATGTGGCAAACAGAAAATCCAACTAATTCCTTGATTCCTGGAAACTTTTTTTTATAATAAATGCAACTGCATCCATCTCATTGCATGGAGATTTAGTGGAGTTGAATCTTAGGTAAAAGTGTCTTTTGTTGTCTAATTGATCTCTGAGAACCCATTTGAACCTCCTCATATAGGTGGACGCCCTCCTACAACTTGGATTTATTAGACTGTTAGAGTTTGCAACGCAATTTCAAGATTCATTTCAAACTTTCATGTAGGTGATGATTTCACCTTTTCTCCCAAAATACGTTATTTTTGTGTACAATTTGAGTTTACAGTGCACAGTTGAGTTTGCAGCGTGCAGTAGAGTTTGTAGCAAGCAGAGAAATTTGTAGCATGCAGAGAATTTTGCAGTGCACAGTGAAGTTTGCAGCGCTCAGTTGAGTTTGAAGCATCCAGTGAAGTTTGCAGTGTGCATTTTCAAATGGAAATGAGGATAAGAAATGATAAAGCTTCCTTTTGAAACTGACCCTTGGTGATGTTGTATGATGGTCAGGTGCTAAAACAAATATTGGTGCTAACACACTGTTTGATGGTAATGAGAATGATTCTAAAATACCAGGCCTGCCAATCCTTTCTTCTCTTGAATGTCTCAAGAACAGAGGTTTCATACTCTCAATATTTTCTCTCTTCAAGCCCTTGAATGGGCTTGATTATATAGAAAATTGGGAGTCTTAACCACCATAGTAAATCAAGGGAATGGTTGAGATATTCACTCCTTAGGTTAGGATTTTTTACCCAAAATGGAGGGAATATGGATGATTTGATCTCATGAGTCATCCATCGACCATAGCCACTCAATATTATCTCATGATTTTCCCATAAAAAGGTGGGTTATCTCTAACAAGACTAACACTCCCACATAGTGGACTAGGTAGTGTGTTGGGCGTAGGCCTAGTTTTAGGGAAAATCATGATGTGTAAGGAAAATGTGCATGCAGGAAAAGAAGCACGTATAAGGAAGATGCACAAGCAGGAAAAGAAGCACGTGCAATACAGACACACATGCAGGAAAATAAGAATTTGCAAGACAGACATGCATGCAGAAGAGGAAAGCATGTGAGGCACGCATGCAAGAAGACCTATCCATGATATGGCTATGGTTTTGGTAATAATATGTAATGGTTGGTAAACCAAAAACATGTATAAGTAGGTACCTAAGAGGTCTAGGTCAAGGTTCAAATATGGTTCAATAGTGGTTGATCATTGTTACTATGTCGTTCGAAGACAAAATGAATGTAAAATCTGATTTGTTTTGTAAGTTTCTTGAGATGAGGAGGGGAAATAAGGTAGATCTTAAGGGTTAGATCACAGGTTGAAGAGCCTGGTGTGATCTAGTTTGCCTCATTGTAGATCTCCACCCACTAATAGAAAGTTTTAATGCATGTAATGTTGTAGTTTTGGAAACACCATAATAAAAGAGTAGAGAAACCAAATCGTTGTGGACGTAGACCACGAGGGGTGAACCACGATAGATCATGTGTTATGTGATTGAATATTGTGTATTTCCTTTACTGTCAATGATTATATTAGCACTCTGTAATTTCCATAGGTTGTAGAAAAAAAGACAAAGGTAAATACCAAACCACTTTGGAAGTTGGGATCTAGCCCTGCCAGCTTCAGAGAGGGATCTCTCTATAGGATTTAGATTTGTTTGAGTTTAGAATGTTAGGCTAGTTATGACAGTTCAGTTTTTTATTGTTTGTTTGAAATCTCTGGCTAAATGAATGATAAGGATTTGTTCCAACTTTTTATAAGGTTTTCTCCACAAGGAATGGTAGTATAATTATTTGGATCTAATTAAATTAAACGAAATGAATGAGGATAAAAGAGGGGAAATTCCACTAAGTAGAAGAGCAGTTAAGAATTATTTTACTTAATTTCAGATGAAAAACATGAAGATCATTGAAAAATCAGAGACAGAGTATAATGAAATAATTTTTTTTTCTTTAACTTTATTTGAATGATTAGAATTGGAAACACATGAAATGATTACAGAGAATGAAAAAAAATTAGACAAATAAATAAATCACATCACCAACAGTCTGACACGAGAATTTTGTGAATAAGGCTCTTTTTATTACTGGTTGATCCTTTGAAAATTTACACAATAGATTTTGGATAAAAAATCCACCACAATACTTTGAAGAGAGAAGTATTTATACAACTATTTACAATAGATCCTATCATAAACGATCATGATTTTTTGGAGGAATATCTAAACTAACTAAATCTCTAAATACAAAAATGTAGGAATCTTATAGATTTTCTCAGATCTCTGGTGTTGATTTGGTGGAAGTGGTTGATGACTTGGAAGTGGTTGATGACTCGTCTCTTTGACTTTGTCTAGTTGTTTCTCCTTGCTGACTAGAAAAAAAAAATGTCTTTACTCAAGTAATGTGCATAGCTCTTCCCACCTCTTTTTACTTGGGATGGAAATATTGAGTAATTTTCTGTATATTTCATCCATCTCTGTGCATTTGGAAAAAGTAGGTTTTGTGATGAAGATATGCTTGATTTCATGTTAAATGCTTAGGTCAAACTGTAGTGTCTCCATAAAATATTTACCAGTGATGCTTCCCTGTATCCCTGCAAACTTGAATTGTCCTTCGCCATTGTATTCAATTTATGTTTGTAATCAGGCAGAGTGATCAGTTTTTCATTCAGTACTAACAATCCAGGAATCCCTTTCTTGTGTAGCACCTCAAATTTACTAAAGAACCTCTGCACACCTATATCCATCACTTGATATTTTTATTCCAGCTGCAACATTAGTCTTTTCTTGGTAAGAAACTTCTTGATCTCAAGGATGGTTTCAATTATGTCCTCAATATCTAGCTCTTCTAACTCTTGTTTTTTTTTTTAGTTTAGAAATTTAATGAGATATGTGGCATCTGTTGGTATTTCTCCCAATTCTTCCTTGATATTTTTTATTTCTCCCCTGGCTTTCTGCACTAATTCATGTTGCTAAAAAATAATCTATATGGAGGGCCATATATCTGACATGGATTTGATGATATCTATCCATATGTTTTTCTTAGCTTGGGCTAGGGTATTTACCATGATAGTCTCTTTCCCTAATTGGTGTAGTTGTTTACTGAGCCTTTGAGACTTATGAATTTATGCCTGATGACTATCCTAGAACATTGATTTCAATTCCTGCAATGTCTTTATTTATTCCTGTAATTTTTGAATTTCTTCCCCTTATATGAACATATCCTCCATAGTTTTTACAAGTTTATCAGAGGCATCTGAGATTTGTATTGGGATTGTCAATGTGATTATTGTTGGGATTGTTGTTGATGTAGACACTTATGTTGGCCTGATCCTTGTCATAGGAACTGCATCCAGTGGGATCATGGCCAACTGCACATTTTTATCCTTTTTTTTATCATCTTGTCCATTTCTGCTTCCATTTCCCTTATTTGTGCATTTTGTTCCATGATTAATTTTCACATCTCTTCTTTTTGGCTTTCAGTCTCATCCACTTCTTTGGTTTGTGAATATTCTATTGTTGGAAGCTTCAACTGCTTTCTAATAAGTGTTATATCAACATTCTTTTTATTTATCAACTCCTCTGCTTCTTTGACATTTGTTGGGTCATACCCAATCTTAAGAACCAACTCTTCTAGTGATTTTATTTTGTTATCCTTGGCCAAAGAAGAGATATTCTCAAGATTTAATTAAGATTGGATATTATTTAGGGATACCTGTAATTTAGAAGCATTCATTGAGGTATTTTTCAAAGTTGAGAATATAATTTCTCCTATCTGTCCATGCATATCCATCTGGTCCACTAGATGGACATCTTTTACATCAAATTCAAAAGCAGTCTATGTCAAAATATGACAACATTTTTTTTTTATCAGTAGAGTTCTGCTTCCAGAATTGAGTGTAGGTGCTACTGTTGAGAAGCTCATTCTTTTGCTTGATCTGTTTATATTTGTCAAAAATGTTTGACTCTTTTTTTCCATGGGTTGATTCAGTTGTCAGGGTAGTTTCTGGGTTTATTTGAGATGTTGGTGATGATGGGTAACCTGTAAATAGACTATCTGAATGGGTTGAAGAGTTTGGTCCTTCCAAAATTATGGTGGACTTCATTTCTCCCTCCTTGAGCAAATTTGTTGTATGACTAGTTTTAGCCCTCTTTCTATATACCTGAAAATTCTCAGTTGATACCTCTGTGATTGAAGGAGAAACTTCTTTCCTTGACATTTTCTCTGCGTTCTTTTGGGGTGTATTATTCTGTGAAGTGATTACAGAGACAGAATACTCCTCTAGTTCTTGTAATGTGTTTTCATGCCAATCTTCTTGGTTCATGTATATAGTCACCTATGGCCTCTATGTGTGTACATAAGGAGTGCTCTTTTCTTTGGTCCTAATTTCAAAAATGACACCAAATGGGTCATATGTCCTAGTGAAACTCAGAGGAAACCTCATTTGTTTCAAAAGGCTATTTGTTTGTTCTCCTGCTGATCTGATGTTACAAATGAAAGGGCCAATCTGAGTCTTGATTCTAAGTTGGGATTTCTTCTTTGTTGCAACAAAATGAATCTCATCTAAATTTACCATTTTCCTTATGTACTCTAGTGCAAAAATCCTCATTGGGAGGTATTTGGGCAATTTGTAAGGAGGCAGCTCACACCCATATACCCTTATCTCTGTATAGTTTTAGTATAAATACCATTCCATTGTCTTAGATTGATCAGATAGGTGTAGGACCTTATGGATTTCTTCATTGAACCTTGGATTTGTGCTTTTGTTCATCATACAAAAAACTCGATGAATGAATTGATTTATGAAATCCTTAAAGTTGTAATCTACTGATGTTTTCCTCACCAATGAGGTCCATGATGTAACTGATTATGGGTTTCCTTCCTGATTTAACTTTTGAAGTGCACAAGGAAACCTATATGATTGGTAAAATAGAAACATGTAGACCAAAATTGAGGAGTATATGAACATCCCTTCTGTTGGAAAATTGAAGAATTGATCATGAATACTATCAACCAGAAATTGATTGAAATTGAACTTGATGGAAACCTTCTCATGTGTATAAAATATGGATAGAAAACCTAAAATAGGCTCATCTACCCATTCATATGAATAATAACCTAACAAGTAAGAAAACATGGATATGATCGGATTGACTTTGACTGTGAAAATGGAAGATGGGTAAGGTGGATTCTTCTTGGGAAATTGGGAATATTCAGGAAGGAAGATCTCAAAGATCTAGGCTCTTTGGGGAAAAGTTAGCTTCTAGTATAAATCACTTAGGGATTCAATAGTGAATGAGGTGGCTGAGTCATTTCTAGGGATCTGCAACATCTGGTCAATGGCTTTGGGGATAATTGTGTTTCACCTATGGAAGAGGCAATGGCTCTTTGGTCAGGCAAGTAACTGGCTTGGCATCTGAGGACAAATTTAGGGAAGTGGTGAGTCTGAGGAAACATATATAGAGGTAGATTGGACTCCCATATTCCAATCTCATCACTCTGGTCGAGGAAAATCTCTTTCATCCAAGAGTACAATTCAAAGAAGTCGAATTCGCACCTCGGCTCTGTAACTTTGTAATCCCTATCCACCAGAAGGATGTGGTCGAGGTTAACGGGAGGGGGAATCATTGTGTTCTTGGATGTGTCAGCATGCTTTAAACTTGGGGGCCATGATTCATAGAATTTATAGTGAAAAATATGGTGAAGTTGTATTATCGGGATAAAAATCATCAGTTGACAGTGAGATATGGTGGCGATCACTTTGACAACATGGTTTGGCGCGGTCTCCATGATGAATTTCTTGGAAAACAATGTAACATGATATAAAATGGGGTTTTAATGTGTATAGAGGATATCTGTTAAGGCGTGGGGTCATTACGGGACAATTAACGGTCATGGGCAAAACTTTAATTGGCTAATGGGTATGTGGAGTGGGACAAATGGCATCTAGTGATAGGATAGTTGTGGCGGGGAGAAGCGAGTGGTACTGGGTTTTGGTTTGGTGGATTTCAAAGGGGGGGGTCAGCGGTAAGTGGAAATAGGAGGGGGGGGTCTGAAATGTTGAGGATGCTCCACATTATGTGGGACTGACGGTGGGAAAAACCAATTTTCGGACCCCCCCTCCTCCATTAAAGGTAAACAGGTCGGGGAGGAGAAAAAGGTTGAGAACCGTTGATCAAGGAAAGGTGGATTTTTCCAATGGAGATATGTGCAGATATTAAGCATTACAAGAAAAAATATCTTGTCCACTCCTAAACTTAGGATAGAAACATGTGCCATAAGCATAAAGCTTGCATTTTTTAACAGTTTACATTATAATTTTATTTCCCTATGCTAAAATAACCAAATTTAATCAACACAGGGTGTATTTTGAAATGCAAACCCCTTTCAGTTTTCTTCGAGACAAAAAATCACCTCACCTATCTCCTAACCTAGGCATCTAACACATTAATCCATCTTAGACTCTTGGATTAATTATTCCTCTAACCTACCTACATTGGCCATGATTAGACATTTTGACCAAATTTATTCTCTAACCTATCAACAACCAATTTAAGATGTTTGATCATGATTAGACAGTATGATTCAAACTTGTTTTCTTTTGATGGGGTTTTCATGTTTTTTTTTTCTCTTTTTTCTATTCTTTATTTTATTTTCTATTCTTTTATTTTCTTTCTTTTCTTTTATACCCTCTTTTCATTTTTTACTCTTTTTTATCTTTTCCTTTTTGGAAATCATTTGAAGAATGAAATATTATTTACAATGTAAAATGACTAAAAGAAGAAATTTCAATCACCAAGTGATACTATGAAATATAGGGATATAAGAGTGTCTCCACTTCGGGATGGTGCTCTCCCTGTGAGGTGCCAAGAACCAATTACTGATCGCCTTGAATCATCTTCTCTAGTACTTTCTACATATGATTATTTTTATTGTAGATGTAAACCTGGTGACAACTGATCATGAGCTTGGGGCCTTCTCTTCGGGATTCAACCTCTGATATAAGTCACCCACTCATTAGAGTAAAAAGTAAAATGGTATTTAAAATGAACCAGGGGAGAAATTATTTTACTCCAGTGAAAAATAGTGCTTGAGCATTCTGCCATTGATAGGTCCTCCTGGAATATCTGCTCCATCCATATCCTTGATCAAGAATTCATTGCTTCCTCTATAATCATGGATTATGTATGGGCCTTTCCATAAATTCTCAAATTTTCCATGTTTTCCCTTCTCTTCATTCCTTGAATCCCATTTGCATACTTTGTCTCCTATCTAGAAATAATCATCCTTGGTTCTTCTATCATAGACCTTTTTAATATTTTCCTGGATCACTTGATTTTGTTTATAGACCTCTTCTCTAGAATGTTGTAGTTGTATGGTCTGATTAATTCTCCTATGGATGTCATTTGGTTCTATCGGTACTTCCTGCAATAATTTCATGACAGGGACACCTAAATAAGTGGGAAAAATAACATCCATTCCATAAACTAATTGATATGGGTACATTCCAATTGATCTCTTAGTAGTAAGTTTGTCTTCTCATAATTCAATGACCAGCTTGTTGTGCCATGACTTTTTTTTATACTGCAATAACGTTTTGATGATATTGACCAGACTCTTGTTGGAAGACTCTACTAATCCATTCCCCTAAGGGTAATAGGAAGTAGAGTGTCCTAAAGTAATCTGATATTTTCTAAAAAACTCCACCATATTCTTTTATTTGAATGTTGTTGCATTGCCATTGATGATCTTCCCGGGACATCCAAATCTTGAAAGAATGTTAGTTTCTAAAAACTTCATAATCACAACATCAATGGCTTACCTTGTAAGTACAACTTCAATCCACTTGGTAAAATAGTCAGTGATTGTGAGGATCCATTTGTGTTGGCCTGATGACAGTGGATGGATTTCTCCAATGTAATCCAAACCCAACTGTTGAAAATGAGTTTCAACTGATATTGGTTTCAAGGATAAAGGCAGTAATTTCCTTTTTCCTTCAAAGATTTGACAGTTATGACATGAGGTCACTTTCTTGTGGACATATGCAAATAAGGTTGGCCAGTAAGAACTAACTCTTAGAATTTTTTTGGCAGTGGTCTTCCATTTTAAGTGTTTACCACAGTCTCCTTCATGAAATTCATGAAAATATTTATCTGCCTCATCTTTCAATAAACAATTTAGTAAAATCCCTTCAGTATCCTTCCAATATGAATTGTCATTCAAAATACAATATTTCATAGCTTTAAGTTCAAGAAATCTAACTTTAGTATTGGTTAAACCAGGAGGAGCTTGTAAATGATGTAAGACAAAAATCAGGTCTTCATACCAAGGAGAGGTTGAAAAATACTCTGTAACTGGTGGAGTCTCTTTCTCTTCTTCTTCGTCCATTGTATCTAGAAAATTTATATCCAAAGCATGAAAATTGGACTCAACCATTAATTTAGCTAATATCTGAATCTTAATGAGCTTGATAGGTTTGATTTCAATATCATATTCAAGGATAATAGCAATCCATTTACCCCTTTTTCCATCAGGGTCGTCTTGGGCCTGAATATATTTTACCACAGAGTTTGGGACATAAGAAATTATATGTGAGTGAATAATGTATACTCTGAAATCTTTGATTTCTTTTACCAGACAAAAATATTTCTTTTCCATGATTGTTGTTGGGAAACAATACCCTACGGACTAGCAAGCTAGGGTTAGGCTTGCATGCAGATCATGACCTTAAAGAAATCACTTTTAACCTACCACCCCAAACTTAAAACCCTTTTTCACATACAAGCATGGAAAGGACCTACTAACCTTTTTACTGATGTTTGGTGTAGATCCTCCGTTGTGCTTTGTCCGCTTTCTTGCGCTGCTCCTTCCAAAGACAAACCTGTAATCAAGACAAAACACTACGCATGCATGTTATTTTTCTACTTGAGGGTTAGAGATTAATAATAAATCGAATAAATCATATATAACTCATGCATTGGGATGGGAAAAGTATTCTTTATTATTTTCAAGATGAATCAACTTACAATCAATGTTGAGACCAACCACCGTTCCTTGATCCTGATCCTGGGCTCCTCCTCTTCTTTCTCCTCCAAATGCTTTGCATTAATTCTCCTTAGGCTTGAGGAAAGGCTAAAGGGTTGGGACAAATGGATTCGGAAAATGGGAAGAGTTTCTTCGCTATGTTTTTCCTCTTTCAAATAGTACCCCTACCCCTTCTTTTATAGGCTAGAAGGAGCTAGGGTTTTGGACGAACTCTTGGCCATGCATAGCCGGGAGTTTCAGTTAACTGACCCATAGATTTTTGTCCTATCGGCAACTTTCCTATTTTTGTGCTTTGTTAGGTAAACGCCGACTGTAGTAGGCCTGCCAGCGTTCCAACGCATGCAGTAGTAGGCCTACCAGCGTTCCAACACGTGCAGTAGTAGGCCTGCCAGCGTTCCAACGCATGCAATAGTAGGCCTACCAGCGTTCCAACGTGTGCAGTAGTAGGCCTGCCAGCATTCCAACGCGTGCAGTAGTGGGTTAGGGTGCGTGTCACTTGATTTAAGAGGATTTTCAAGAGTTTATTCAGCATGGCTTTGACAAGGAAGGGATATGAGTTGGCCTGATGCCAGGTAAGCATGTGTGGTGCAATTTAGGGTTATAACAGATGCCCCCTAATGTGTGAGGTCAGAAGAGCATCTAATGGCCAAAATACACTACCAATTCTTTACCAATCTGTACTGATATGTTGAATGAGTGAGCCCAGGAATCAGGAATCAAGAGGTGTCGTCTGCAAAAAATATCAAATGTCTCACCAAGGCAGGCATACCCATGCTTGGGATAAATAGAACCATGGCTACCAATCAAATACACTGTAGATCCATGTCAAACAACTATGAAGAGTAGCCACGAATAATACACAGCGGAGCTACATCTCGAAATCAGAAAGATATACATATAAAGTATCCATCTCCCAGAAGTTGATTCGGCCTGATGGATGTACTTCAGAGCTCGAGCAACAACTTCAAAATCTTCTAAAACTTGGGTAGGAGTGTAATATGAGTGTACGACTGCACTACCCAAAGGTCTTTGACGGCTCGTCGGTTATGGACTTGATAATCTTGATGATCGGACTAAAGGCTTCAGTGATTTCGAACAAAGACTTGATTGGACGTTCAAGATGGCCGGGTATGCGGAAAAGAGACATATTGTAGAGGGGCCAACTCAGGCTCAGTGACAAACTTCCCTTGGATAATAGCACGACAAGTGATAAGACTCAGGCAACATATCTGTTAATCATAAGTCTACGAAGCAGGAGGCAACACAAACTCTCCATATGTTTGGAAGAGTAACCAAACGGTGGAG
>ML799170.1:143543-158312 GCA_009831015.1 Picea engelmannii
TCAGGCTCAGTGACAAACTTCCCTTGGATAATAGCACGACAAGTGATAAGACTCAGGCAACATATCTGTTAATCATAAGTCTACGAAGCAGGAGGCAACACAAACTCTCCATATGTTTGGAAGAGTAACCAAACGGTGGAGGAAACAACTCTATATAATGAGCAAAGCTTCCTAAGGTCGTACTACATCCCATAGTCTGATGAAGCAAACAGATAGATGTTCTTTATCCAAGGGTGACTCATTATGCTGCCAATAAAGAAAATACTTTTCCCATCCTCTTTTTGGGGTATATTTGATTTTTTTGTTCTTTTTGATAGTTTTTGAAAAAGAATAAAGGAATATTACGTTACAATGGAGGAACGAGTACAACAAACATACAAGTTCAAGGCACAAGGACAAGACTGATGTTTTGGGAAATGATACTCAGAAAAAATCCTCCAGTGGCCAAAGGTGTTAAGACGTAGAAGCAAACTGTTACAAGGCTGATGGGTAAGGTATGCTAATGCGGTTGATATAACACACAATGGTAACGTCCTTCGATGTAAGTTTAACGAGCCCAAAGAAGGTAAGATCGGTGGTTTTTCATATTTAGAGAGTCTGAAAAGGCATAAAAGGAAACTCCATTGGGGTACCTTTTTCGACAATAGTCTAGTCAGTTCGAAAAAGGGATAAACTAGCACTGATTAGACGTCATTTCAAAACCATTTTAACGAGTGTGACAAGGACAAGATCACTCGACGATTTTTTCACTTTTAAGGAGTCTGAAAAAATCTTAACTATGGACTCCGTCAGCAATGTTCTTCTGGACCATTTTAACGAGTGTGAAAGAATAAGGTCGCTCGACGATCTTTTCAATTTTAGGGAGTCTGAAAAGAGCTTAACTATGGACTCCGTGGGGTTTTCTTTTTCGTAAATTTAGTCCTCAGGCCCGAAAAAGGAATAAAATTATACTTGAGGATAATCTTCTAAAGAATGGGAATTCAATAGATTATTCCTTTGTTCGTATATTTGACCGTCCAGACCAAAAAATGGGTAAACTACTACCAGACAGACGTGACTTCAAATTTCATTTTAACGAGCGTGAAAGGCCACAAGATCGCTCGGCAATCTTTTCACGTTTAGAGGGTCTGAAAAGGGTTTAAAAGGAGACCCGTTTAAGGAACGTTCTTCTGGACCAATTTAACGAGTGTGAAGAAACAAGGTCACTCGACAATCTTTTCATCTTTAAGGAGTCTGAAAAGGGCTTAAAGAAGACTCCATAATAGTTACTTTTCTCAGTTAATCCGGATGATATTGAAAAGCATAAATGCAGTCTCGTCGGATGTTGCTTTCAGATCTTGTTGGCAGCCAATTCAATTTTTTTTTAATTGCCCTAAAAAGCTGCCTACGCCTAATTGTCTTCTAAATGACAAAGTCATCGTCGCATTTTGCAACTAGACATTTGTTTCATTTTTTGCGACAATTGCAATTTGGTTTCGATTCATTTTTCACAACTGAAAGTGTGAAAACCCCTCCATCGTTGTTTGGACTATCGTTGTCTTTTATTAATTTTTTGAAGAACACTTTACCATTAGTTTATCGTATGACTGCAAAGGTTCTTTCAAGCTATGTCCCTTGGCTTACTCTTACTTTGATTGCGCATTTGGATTTACTTGATTAATAAGCCATTGATCATGCAAATTTATTGGTTACTTTTGATTCTATAAGGGTCATGATTGATTTTGGTTTTATATATGATATGATCCTTATTGTTTTGAGCTCTTGACTTATCAATTTTATGAATGTTGGATTACTATGCTATGAGCGCATGATCAATATATGAGTTTCAATTTCAGTTTGAAAGGAAAAGGTTCGAAGTTATGAAACCCCAGACCGGTTCCACTCTCCAAGTTAACGAACGGTCAATTTCTCCCGTCAACAAATGGCGCTAGAAGGAGGGCCAAACTAAATTGATGGCACGAGGTGGTCACAAGACTCCTCCACCCCCTAATCGCTCCCCTATAGTGACTAGAATCCATTCATTTGATAGTATTCCCCCTCAAACAACAACTACTTCAACCGAATATCCTCAGATCACAGTTGAGCCAGCAACCCCTAATCCTACAGGTGGTGATATACAAGAAATTTTTAGACAATCTCTTATTAAATCACATAAAGCCTTTTCTAGTCTTAGGCAACCAAATTGCCCGTGGGGTCAACCTTTAGACTTCTCTAAAGTCAGAGAACAATTAGGTGATATAGACCTTACTGTGAATCCTACATATCCAAACACAAATCCTACTGCAGGAGGATCTGGGATACCTCCTTCACCACCTCCTTCATCTCCTTCTTCTTCTGGAGGAGATTCCTCTTCTGACGAAGGAAAACCACCTTCTCAGCCTTCCACACCTAATTCCCCAATGGAAAACTAGAACAATCCTGCTAGACCTTGGTTGGACCAGGACACTATAGCTATACCTGGAGCCCAACACCCTTTACCTAAGCACCCGGAGAAATGGCTTCCTAAGTTTGATCCCGATTCGAAACAGATAGTTGAAGATCATATCAAAAAATTTATGTTAGCCATTAGACTCCGTAATGTTGAACATGAAGATGTTGTCTGTAGGTTGTTCCCTTACACCTTTGAGGGTAATGCATCCACTTGGTACTTTGCCCAGCAGCCTCACACTATAGTGTCTTGGGAAAAGTTTGAGTCATGTTTTTTGGAAAAATTCGGAGATGGAAAACCTCCGGAAGTCTTAGTCATGGATATTTCAAACTTAAAAATGAATGCAAAAGAAAAAGTTAAAGATTTTAATCAAATATTTTTAACACTTAAAAATCGAATCCCTACAGACTCAATGCCTGCTGAGAGTCTTGTAATAGCTTACTACACTAAATCTCTACATCAAAGTATATCTATTTGGGTGAAAAGATCCAAAAATGCCACGTTGTTAGAAGCCTTCGAAGAGGCTATGCAAATTGAAAAGGACATTCTTAGTCTTAAGGATTCTTCTAGCAATGAAACCGAGATTGTTTCTTCTTCCAAGAAGAAGATTGAAATTCTCCCCAGACCTACACAAAACAAAACACAATCCGAAAACTCTGATTTGGAAAACTTAACCAAAGTTGTACAAAAGTTATCTAATCAAGTTATAGACTTAAAAAGGTCGACCAAGGAAGCCTCTTCGAGAAAAGGACCCTACAAACCTCCTTTCCGAAAACCTTTTCCCTCAAACCGGCCTAATCCAAACCCTGAAGGCTTGAACCTAGAAATTTTGCAATGTGCTCTACAGACAATTCTAGGAGCCCAGGATGACTTAATCCCTCCTGAAATTCCTCAAGAGGAAGTCGAGCAGGAAACAACTCAAGAAGAAGAGTCTTCTCCAAATATTTTTGGACATTTCTCGGATAGTATCTTTCAAGCCAACTTCGAGACTGTGCACCCTTATAACATTAGGAGTAAGACAACAAGTAAACCTCCTGCTGATAATGCTACAACTTCCCCCCCAAAGCCATCTAAATCAGTAGAAACCAAACAAAGTTATGCTAGACCTAAATTATATTATGATGTTGTTGAAGATCTTAAAAAATTACGGGCTAACATTTTTATTTATGAGTTGTTGAGATTTCCATTTTTGTTACAGAAGATGTTGCAAAATATTTTAGACAATGGAAAGAATGGTAATTCAAACAACAATAAGGTTGTGCAAAGAAAAGTGCCACAGAAGACTTCCACTAACAACAATCCTGATACTCAAGATAAAGGAAGCATTCCTGTAACTCCTGTAAATAATGTAAATAACAGTGTAAATAGTGTGAATAATTCAGATAAAGTAGCATTAGAAAATGCGAGTAAGAAATCACAAGCTATCACTCTAAGTACTCGCAAGAATGTTCCTCCTTTTCTTTTAACTTTCGAAATCTTCAACAGAAATGTGCATAATTGTATGGTTGACTCAGGAGCATTGTCAAACGTGATGCCTTGGTCAGTCTTCCAAAAGATTAATGCTGAAGTAGAACCATCTTCTTTGAAAATTATACAACTTGATAGAACATATGTTAAAGTTATAGGCGAACTAAAAAATGTATTGATTAGATTATCGTCTAACCCAAAGGTTCATCAGGTTATTGATATAATTGTGGTGGATATTCCAGAAGTGTATGGTATGTTTTTGAGCAGGGACTGGTCGGAGCAACTACATGGTTACTTCGCAACAGACTGGTCTCACTTATGGCTTCCAGAAAATGGTAAGCCCAACGAGATTAGGGTGAATCGTGAGAATTACCTCAAGTTCACGGTAACAGACTTAAATGACCCCAATGAACCATATACACCTCCGACAGATTCACCTGAAGTCCAAGGGACGGACACCTTCTTCGGAAACTTCATGGCTGAAGTTTCACCTATTGACAATCCAAAACAGCAATCCGAGATCTTAGCATATACGCAACCAACAACTTCTATCCAACAATCTTGTGAGCCCAATGAAAATCAAATTTGGTCTTTATATTTCGATGGTTCCAAGTCTAAAGAAGGAGCTGGGGAAGGCTGCATCATCATTGATCTGGCAGGTAACAAAACATTATTGGCTTGTAGATTAGAATTTGAATGTACTAACAACATTGCAGAATATGAGGCTTTATTACAAGGTCTCAGAAAATCCTTAGACATGCACATTCAAAATCTAGTTGTATTCGGCGACTCTGAGATAGTGGTCAGGCAGGTGAGAAATTCCATACATTGTCTTTCCCCGCATCTCAGATGTTACCAGTCTGAGGTATGGAGTTTAATCAACAAATTTTTTGCTTTTAATATAAATTCCATTCCTAGATCAAATAATACTGAAGCAGATCTACTTGCTAATGTTGCCTCTAAACTTCTTCCTGCAGAAGGCTTATCTCCAAACGCATTCTCCGTGGAGCTATTGTTTCGACCATCTGTTCCTGACAATATCACGAACTGGAGAGTATTTGATGATGATCAGCAGATCATTAACTTTCTGCACATGGAAGAAACCTTTCAAGGCACTGTGATAGATGAACAAACACACGATGACAATTTGCGTGACTTTACGGTAATACCTAATCCGAAACCTCCTGAAGCTCTATCGGACATGGTAAATTCCATACCCAAATCTGTTGCTAGACTAGAAAAGTTTTATGATTTCGAAGATAAATTTAAAAAAATGGTCAATTGTAAAACCAACAGTTCCTCATTATCTTATGAAAAAGTCAATTTAGGAACTAGTGAAAAACCTCAGTGTATCAATTTAGGCTTGGGATGTTCTAGGTAAGAAAAAGTTTTTTTTGTTAAATTTTTTAAATAATTTAAGGATTTCTTTGCTTGGACTTACGAAGATATTAAAACGTTCGATCCTAATATTATACATCATGTCATCCCAATGAGCCCCAAACCTTGCCCTTCCAACATAAACTGAGAAAAATGCATCCTAAACTAGAACCGACCATACAAAAAGAATTGAATAAACTCCTAAGTGCTAAAATAATTTTTCCTGTTAGACACACCCAATGGGTATCCAACCTCGTCCCAGTGCGGAAGAAAAACGGGGAAATTCGACTTTGTGTCGATTTTCGGAACCTTAACAAAGCGTTTGATAAAGATAATTATCCTGTCCTTCCCATGGAACAGATACTTCAACAAGTATCTGGTTCCGAGAGGCTATCCTTATTGGATGGCTTCTCTGGATATAACCTAGTCTTGATGTCTCCGTCAGACCAATTAAAAACTACCTTCCGTACTCCGTGGGGTACTTATGCTTATCGCAAAATACCCTTTGGATTGATTAATGCTGGAGCTACCTTTCAGAGAGCGATGAATATTGCTTTCTGAGGCTTGATCAATCACTTCGTAGTAGTCTACTTAGATGATGTGACCGTTTACTCTAAAAACAAAGACGATCGTCTAGCTCACTTACGAGTCGTTCTGCTACGATGTCATAAATACAGCATCTCCTTGAACCCTAAGAAGTCCATATTTGCAGTAGAACGGGGTAAATTACTAGGATTTATTGTGTCTAGTGATGGAATGATTATTGACCCTGAGAGGACCCAAGTCATCGCTAAACTTCCCCCGCCTACCTCCAAATAATCCATCCAGTCTTTCCTAGGCCAGATTAATTTCGTGAGGAGATTTGTCCCCAGTTTCTCCAAAATGATCAGGCCTCTCCAAAACTTGATTAAGAAAGACACCCAATATCACTAGGGACCCACTGAAAACCAAGCTTTCAATGCTATTAAGAAGGCCATAATAGAAGCTCCGTCTCTCATGAGCCCTAATTTCTCTCAAGACTTTACACTCTACACTTTTGCTTCTGATCGTTCCTATGTCGCAGTCCTAACTCAGAAGAATTCCAAGAACAACGAAGTGCCCATCGCCTTTATGAGCTTTTCTTTCAAAGGCGCTGAACTTAATTACCCAGTAGTCGATCGGTAAGCCTACGCTGTCTTCAAGGCATTTAAGCATTTTCGGTCTTATCTTTTGAAGTCAAGGACGAAGATCATTGTCCCTTACCTTGCCGTTAGGAACTTGTTAGTGCAAAAAGAGTTAGGAGAGAAAAGAGCCAACTGGGTCACCTCCTTGTAGGAGTATGACCTAGAAATCACTCCAGCTCAGATCGTGAGAGGCCAAGGGTTGTGTAAGTTGGTAGTTGATTCGGACACTGAACAACAAGAAGATAGTGATACGTCAATCCTAGAACAACACGATCACAGTTTGATTTGTTGCACACAAAACCTAGTGAGTCCTTGGTACGACGATATTAGATATTGTCTTCAACATGGATCAGCACCCCGTCACCTTGAACCTACCAAGAGAATATCTTTGAGACTAAAGTATGCATCCTTTCATCTAGTTAATGGTATATTGTTTCGTCAGAATTTTGATGGCGTACTGATGCGTTGTCTTGAAAAGGACGAAGTAGAGAAAGTCTTACCTGAGTTGCATGTAGGAGAAGCCGATGGTCACTTCGGTGGCGATACCACTTCTCATAAAGTATTAAGAGCTGGTTATTACTGGCCAACACTTTTTAGAGACGCCCATGCCTTCTGCCGAAAATGTATCATTTGCCAGAAAGCGTCAGGGCGGTTGCAAAAACCAACCTTCCCCTTGCAACCCGTTACAGTCGATTCTCCTTTCCAGCAATGGGGCCTTGATATCATTGGTCCTATTAACTATCCATCCTCACAACAGCACAAGTATATTGTGACAGCCACTGATTACTTTACTCGATGGTCTGAAGTCGTCGCGTTAAGAACTGTTAACACAAGTCAGGTGATCGCCTTTCTGAATTTGAATATCATCACCCATTTTGGTATCCCTGATTGTCTAGTCTTTGATAACGCTTCATACTTTTATTCTCTTGAGATGAGTGAGTTTGCCTTAGAAAAAGGAATAAAGCTTAAGTACTCCGCTAGTTATTACCCCCAGGGCAACGACTTAGCAAAATAAACCAACAAGAACTTAATCAAGATTATCAAGAGAACCGTGGTTGAAAATCACAAGAACTGGCATAATGCATTGCTTAATGCACTGTGGGATGATAGGGTAACACCCAAAGCTTCTATAGGTAATTCCCCCTTTTTTCTCGTTTATGGTAGAGAAGCCATTTTTCCACCTCATATTCTTCTTCCTTCGCTCAAATTGTCACAAAAAGTTCAAGAAGAAGAATGTCCCTCTTTAGAAAGCCGTATCAATGCTTTGATGAAGTTAGAAGAAGTAAGAACTCAAGACAAGCATAAATTAGATCAACATCAACAACTGATTAAAAGCTGGTTTGATTCTAATTCTGCTTCTGATAGAAATTTTGAAGTAGGCAATCTCGTCTTAAAGTGGGACAAACCACACGAAGGGAAGGGTGAACACACCAAGTTTCAAAATTTGTGGCTTGGGCCATTTTTTATTGCTGAAAAGTTGGGTCCTAGTTCCTTTCATTTGCAAAATCTTGAAGGACAGCCTGACACCTATCCGGTGAATGGCCAAGCCCTGAAAAGATACTTTGCTTCACTTTTATCCTTGTATATTATGTAAATATTTCCTTTTGTTTTTTATTTTTTTTTGCCTATGTTTCCATTTTTTATTTTGATTTGATTGATCAGTTTGGTGTGTTTTTAAAAACATATGCATGCCTGTGTACTGAGCCATTCAGACAAAGACCACGGGAAAATCTCTTCGCTGAAATAACTTCTGAAAAGTTGTATGAACATCAGTGATATATTTCTAAAAAATGAAAATGATGTTGGAAAATTTTGTTTGAAAGAAGTTTACTATTTCAATCTCTGAGTGAAGTTTTTCATGATCATCTTTATCTTTTTACGCTGTCCCTTTTCCGTAAAGGAATGACTCAAAAAAGGGTGTCTCCCTCTCAAAGTAAGTTGTTTTAGAAATAAAACATTTCTGGAGCTGAATAAAGGACAGTATAAAAAATAAAAATAAAAATTGATGAGGTCTAAAAAAATATGATAAAGCACTAAGATTTTCCAGCGTCACCCCGCTCAGCTATCGATAAAAGAAAAACAAAATAAAAATATTAATATGAGCTGTGGGAAATGTTTGTAAACCCGCTGGGATACTGAACAGGTCTGCTGGTAGCGGGTAAATGCAAGCATGGCGCCAAGACAACTTCGTCGGGGTACTGAACAGGCCTGCTGGCAGCGAAGCAATGTCGGGTAAATGAAAATCTGTAAAATGATAAGAAACCTCTTTGAAAAGTCCTTTATGCTGATCTAGAACTTCTTGACAGGATACAGACATTCGAGTGGGTTAAAATGGAAACCTTGTCGAGGCTATGGACACCTGCTGGAAACAGTGGCCATGCCAACAGTATTGAATATTTTATCATAAAAATCAGGACTTGCTGATCTTGAGATTGTTTTTTGTTTGCATCTTTTGAAACATCGCTGGAAAAGATAGTAGATGATGATGTTAGTACGATTTTCTGGTTGTTGTTTTAAGTCAAATTTTTCTTTGTTGTCCTGATCTGAATTCATTTCTTTTGACAGAGATAACTGCTTCTCCCAGCATGTCGCCATTGTTGGCAGCCAATTCAATTTTTTTTAATTGCCCTAAAAAGCTGCCTACACCTAATTGTCTTCTAAATGACAAAGTCATTGTCACATTTTGCAACTAGACATTTGTTTCATTTTTTGCGACAATTGCAATTTGGATTCGATTCAGTTTTCACAACTGAAAGTGTGAAAACCCCTCCATCGTTGTTTGGACTATCGTTGTCTTTTATTAATTTTTTGAAGAACACTTTACCATTAGTTTATCGTATGACTGCAAAGGTTCTTTCAAACTATGTCCCTTGGCTTACTCTTACTTTGATTGCGCATTTGGATTTACTTGATTAATAAGCCATTGAGCATGCAAATTTATTGGTTACTTTTGATTCTATAAGGGTCATGATTGAATTTGGTTTTATATATGATATGATCCTTATTGTTTTGAGCTCTTGACTTATCAATTTTATGAATGTTGGATTACTATGCTATGAGCGCATGATCAATATATGAGTTTCGATTTCAGTTTGAAAGGCAAAGGTTTGAAGTTATGAAACCTCAGACCGGTTCCACTCTCCCAGTTAACGAACGGTCAATTTCGCCCGTCAACAGATCTCAAATTGATCTTGGAATACAACAAAGTTAGCTCATGATAGACTCTTTGTGGGTCGATGCCTGGCATCTCCTCGGGGGAGCTGTATACTCCGACGAAAATATTGTCTATGACGCCAGGGGTTCTGGAGATATTGATAGGTATCATTTCAGCAATGGTTTCCATATTACCCTCAGGATAGATCTTGTGTATAGCTAAGGGATTATTATGACAAGACCTATCTCCAGTCATAGTCACGGTGAATTCTTCTGCTTTGATTTGGCTTAACTTTGGGAGGAAATATGATCTGTGAGGAAGATCTTCCCAAGGTTTGTCTAGGCTAGTCATTGCTTCGATTACTGCTTCATCGGAAGGCAATACTAAGTCTAACGAATCGGTGGTCGTAAGAGAACCCTGAGTCCAAATAGGCTCTGGAAGTGGATCCAACTCTGGTGCGGGAGTCTGATCCGGGTTAGCTGAAGCTTGCTAGACTAAAGAGTACGCTACTTCAGCAACCGACAAGAGCATGGACATGCCAGAGTGCCCTGTCTCATCCATCGTGGCTGATGGGGAAGGAAGAATCCACGGATCCTCAAAGTAAGTCGTGCGGAACGATGAAATGTGAAAAATCGCATCCTTGTGGTGATTCGATATAAAATGGACATCGTTATGAGGAGGTGGGTAATCAAAGGTACCCATCAAGGATGGACACAAACCAACTCCTACGTTAATGACGTCGGGCTGAGGATTATCGATCATGGGAACCGTGGATTCCCCCAAAGCTGGGTCAGGTCTAGAGAAGGACAATTGATCAATGGTCACTATCTGACCCTCATGTGGAAACAACAAGACTCAAAAAATTTTGGCGACCACAGATTGCATAGCATAAGTCCAACTCCGACCTAACAAGAGGTTATAGTCGAGGGGAGCGTCGACTACCTCTACTTCAATGCACATGGTTTTCCCACCTAACTGCACAGGGAAGGAAGGAATGATGCCATGTGGTCGGAAAGAATGATCGTCGAATGCAGTGAGGAGAGTAGGTGATGGAGACAAAGTGGACTGGCCAATGGCTTTCCAGCATGCTAAAGACATAACTCAAGTCGAAGCACCCTCTTCGACCACCGTGCGGAAGATATTCCATGTAAAAGTTTTCATGGGATGAGCCACTACTATCTGAAACGCGACGTGGTAAGGCAGATGAGGTTTCAATTCGGTGGTATCTAACATGATGGTACCTGGGTTACAAGTCTCAGTAGAGCCTAAAGCAGCCAACAAGGTTTTCCTCTGAGCAGGGAAACTTTGGAGGACCTCCAAAGCGGACATAGTACAAGGGGTTTGGGATAAATCTTCCACCACAGAGTAATTATGGGCGGCCCTTGCATTTGGATTGTGAGAAGCTTTCTTAAATGCACCCTTTGGAATGTGTGTCATCGTTTCTCCCAATGTCTTCTCAATCTATAGAGGAAGAGATGGGATCTCAGATTCTTTACCCTTTTCAGAGGTGCTTGGTTTGCTATAGTTGTGTGCTCTAGTCGTTATTAAAGCATCACCCCTAACCATATATATGTTCGCGGAAGAGGAATTATTTGGGGGAGGGAAGGTTTCTTGGTTGCCGCCTTCGGCACTTGTAGAGGCTTGAGTTAAATTTTTCCCATCCTGAAATGGATTAGTCAACACGGCTTGTTGTTACTGTGTGACAAAATTTTGGGCCTCTGCAAGTCAAGGACACAGATGGGTTGGGTGGTTTTCCACACACAAGTTGCACGGATACCTCACCTTCCATTTTTCGGTGGTGTCCTCGCCAACATTATCAATGGGTTTTTTCTCCCCCTTACCCTTCTTCCATTTTTTTTTCTTCCCTTCAAGCTACTGGTTGGCCTTTGGGTTAGTCGTCTACACGGAGTGTACTTCCGACGTTTGGGTAGGAGGAGCAGCCAAAGAAGTAGGTTGGCTGGCCGCTGAGTGTTGTATAGATAATTGTTGCAATTTCTTTGTCAATTGCTCAGCGGGATTAGTTTGTGCTGAACCAACAATACCATCGGCATGTGGCCTAGCTCTCTGTCTAGTTTTATCCAGTATTGATCATGGAGCATCCAGCAGGATGTTGTATAATAAACCAGACTGAGAATAGATAAGCTCAAACTGTTGAGCCCTCATGGTGACATCTTCTTCGGAGAAAACTCCTGAAGTCGGAACGTCTTTGGATAATTGTGGGACAAAATACTTAAGGAACCACTCTAGCAGGAATGCTAGTGGGACTAGTACTTTGATTAGACTCTTTCCGTGTCTCCATTCTCGGATATGATCATAGATATGGTCTGTTGTCGTCTGTTCGAAATTGGCTAGCAACTCTGTGTCGGCGTCGTATCTCATAGGTAACTAGAAATGGTTAAGGAAGGCCATTGCGAGTTCGCCAAAAGAAGAGTATCGTGAGCGATCAAGCTCTATGTACCATTTCATGACACTCCCGATAAGAGTGCGTTGAAACAATCGCAACTGGACATAGTCATCTTTCAATGAGTTAGATGAACACCAAAGATGGAAAGTAGTCACGTGATCACCTGGATCTTCGTTAGGCTTGGCCTCGAAATTTGGAATGTCTGAAGGCAACTTCGTTGGCATAGGAGGCCAATGCGGATCGTGACAGATAGGATCATTTAACAACCTTGTCAAATCTGGCAAGTGTAATGTCGCCAGGAATGGTAATTTGGGTTGTTGCTGATAGCCTGGGAAAAAGGGTCCTGGAGTTTGACTGGCACCAGGTTGCCAGGAAAATTTTGGCTACTGGCCCGGATTATGGTAGAAACCATGGCCCTGACCAGCGTAAGGGTTTTGCATCTGTGGAGACATCATTGGTTGATTCCCCATAAAGAACATAGGATGTTGGGCATTCATCGTGTTTGATGGACTTTGGGAAGGATTACCCCATGATGGTCCTGATGGGAGAGGCATAGAAGTCTATCTGGGGTTCCATTGATTGTGGAAAGAATTACCCCAGAACGGAATTCTAGAGGAAGGAACGGATCCTTGTCCTGAGTTCCAAGGTCCTGGTATATGTGCCCCCGGCGCAGGAATAGTACCCTGTGCTAGAGTAGACTGTCCAAAAATGGGAGTGCCCCTAGATGGGAAAGCATTGGATGCGAAAGTGTTGTTACCAAATGTCCCGTTCCAAACAAATGGTGACGAACCTACTGGCAGAGTTTACGTAGGTGTTCCTTGACTCCCGACTCCAAATGAACTCGTGTGTGCAGACTGCCCGGTGGACTGTTGATGCAGACCACCAAGCAAAGGGGATGAAGGAGAGATATGACCTCCAGCGTAAGGAAAAGCATTAAAAGGGACAGGAATGCCCCCAAGTTGACCTTGCAGAGGAGCGTTAGAGCTCTGTGCCCCCAGACCCAAAGTCTGTAAAGTGGAGTAAGTGAGTGCAGGACTGGTACCCGAACTAGGCATACCGTATGAGAATGGAGGGCCTCTCGCACTAGGTGTGAAGGGAGGTGTGGCCGCCACGATAGATGGGGACGGTCCACTGTGCGACATAGTTGTGGCCGAGACCGTGGTGGCTCGAACCGATGACAGCAAGTTAGGAGATGCTTCTCCTGTGGTGACAACGGTGGTGGGAATGGAAGAATTCCCAGAGGAAGTAACAGTGTTTGGTTCCATAACTGTGTGAGACACTGATAGGCGTTCATAAAATTGGATTGGTACAATGACCGATGGCCAAGTATCAGTGGTTGAGGTTTCAACCGAGCCAAGATTGGCGATTGATTCCTCCAGGAGTTGTTTGGGCTAAATGGTTTGTAACCTGGTTGTTTTGAAAGACCCATGCTGGTCTAGCTTCCGCCTCAATGGTGGTGGGGGTGGCTCCAGTATAACCAGCGGCAGGCCCTAAAGCCTTCGTGACCGGCGAAGCTCGGGATCCTCCACTGTGTGAGAAGATCCAAGACACTCTAAGGTATTCTACATGATTAAACAATAACACACACTAAAAAAGAATCCCCTATGAGATAAGACAAGCAATCACTATCTATTTGGAAGAACAGTTACAACAACCAACACTAGAGAAACTTACCGGTGCAAGTGCAAATCGAAAATGAAAGAACCCTCCGAGTATACTCTGCAAAGAATGGCCTGATGTATGTCCTAGGTACCGTGGTATACCCCTGCAGTCACCTGTGTATGTCCCTACAAATATTGGCAACTAGTTTGCTAGCACGCGAACAGTCACCAAGTGGGTATAGTCGATAGTCGTGTAGACCACAATGATCAGGGTATCAAGCCCGAAACCTGTCAAGGGTATCGAGAGAAAATGGTCCGGAAGAAAACTAAGGACCTCGAACGGATTCGATACCCACAAAGCCCTGTGACAAATGCAAACGACAGAATCCCTTAACAAATCCTCGATATGTGTTCTCCACTACACTCGGTCCGGCTTTGGAGGGGTTATCTTCGCTACCTTTCCTTACAGGACCTCGTGTTTATCCCCTGTGTTAGAGGGGGGTCCCGGATAACTTCCACGTAACTGGACTTCTACACTCCCTATCACAGACTCCAATGTTTAGTTTTGAGTGGCCTTGGAAAATTTACTCTCCAAACTATTCCAAGGCCCTAGTCCTGAGCTAATGTATGAACCCTACAAACAAAAGAGTCTAATAGATTTTAAATTAGCATTGCTTTTAAGGGATTTTTTACGTCACAAGGTATGAAGGTGAAACTGATGGTGTGTAAAGACTCAAAGCAAAATGAATAAGAAATGCTTGGAAACAAAAACTTTTACAAAAAATGCAAAAACCAACAACTTTTCACCAAGAAAGATTTCTTTTTCTTTTCGAATTTTCTAAGATTTCATGCAGCAAACATACATGAATTTCACTCAATCTGCGAGCTACTTATGCTTCTAAATGCACTGCAAAAACTTATGAAAAAAGACTTCTTCCTAGCTATTGATGCAGCAACACAATCTTCAAACAAAGAAGCAAATGAAAAAGATAATTTTTTTTTATTTATTTAAGTGCTAAATGAAGCAACAAAGGGAAAATGCCGACAAGCACAAAACCAAGAAAAATAAATAAAATTATGGCTTAAAGAGAAGATCGCAAAGAACCAGAGCAAAGATGCACAACAACAATCAAGAAAGAACCGACTCTTACGCTTGTCTAAAAACCATAAAACAA
>ML799170.1:163117-179280 GCA_009831015.1 Picea engelmannii
TCAGGGCCTGTGGGCCCTGTTATAGTCATACACAGCCCGACCCAAATGCCTAAATAATCGGACCCAGGTCCGAGGTAACCCCACCATATGAGTCTGCATGGAAGGCGGCAAGTCCTCTATCTCGATCATAGGGACTGTGCGGGTGAGCTCAGTAAAGTTCCGCTCAATCCGTACAAGGGCCTTCTCAGCCTCTCCTGCTGTAGGGTGCCCTGCTGCTGCTACTCCTCTGGCAGCGGCAGCTGCTGTCTCTAGCTGTGGACGGCGCCTGTTCCATGCAAAGTTGGCAGGCCGTATAGGTCCCACATCTATAAGCAACAAAAAGTTCACCCATTAGAAACTCTGTTATCCAAAAACATGATATATCTCAAAAAAGACATAAAAATTACATATGCAAACAAAAACAAAAACTGAGGAGACTTACCTATCTCCCCTCGCTCCTCGCCAGGTGGCACTGGTATAGATGGATCTCTGGAAAAATCAATTCCCACATATGGGTAGTCCTCAATGGCGGGGATCTGCCACGAAAACCAAGCAAAGAAGTTGTCGTTGAAGGCCTCCACGGTCCTTCCACCACCCTGTCATGGCAATAAAGTTGCCCATCTGCACACTGCCAGGAAAGTCGCCAGATGTCCTCGTACCGTCATCTGAGGACTAAAGCATGGAACTCTCTCGAAGAAAAAGGAACACAGGATAGTCCCAAACCCAAAATTCCTGTGTGTCCGTTGTCTACATGCTGTCAGTTGAGCTTTCATGCTCTCTAGTAAGGTGGTACTCCAGTCATATATCTGTGCATTCATGCACTAGACTGCACAGTTCATTTGTGCACGCGATGCCTGATGTACGACCACAGAGCCGGTAATCCACCCAATCAATGATAGGATAGTCTGAAGAATAGGGCTGATGATACTACCAACCGGTACCGAAGAGGTCACCTGGTTGGTCCCATCCACACAGTATTCTGCTATCAACTCCGAGACTTTGCTCGGCCCCGCAGGAAAAGTATGAAAGTTAACGGGTTCCCCTCTCCTCGAGAGGCCCGTCAAGAAATAGATATCCTCGGTGGTGGGCACCAAGGCTTGCCCCTCTATCATGAAGGCCTCAGCATCAGGGTGCTAGTAGTCAACCAGGGCATTCAACAGCCTTGGTTGTGCGCACATGAATGGACATAGAAAACACTTCACCAAGCCACACTGCGTCAGCGTGACCATGACATTCGGATATGCAGCTGTTTCCTCATTGGCAGCCTCATGCTCCCTCTCTCTCCAATGCACATACATCCTACAACAATAAAAAAAGAGAGATTAGGATCTTGCAAATCATTTTTTCCACCACACGGGGGTAGCCTGCGGGCTGTCTAAGTGACAATCGCGGGTACCCACGCGCTGCTTAAGCCCAGCGCGTGGGTACCCGCGGGTTGTCCTTGGACAGACCGCGTTTGGCTAGGGCTGGCCTCAAAAAGGGTGATGGCCACCCCCCCAAACAACCAAGAAACTATAAAGGAAGGATTGAAATGCAAGATGGGGGAGTTTGTACTTACTTGGTCCGAGCAGAAGTTCGTTTGGTCCGTTGTAGCTCTCGGAAACACAATATCTAGCAAAGGGGGTCTTTTGGCTCCAGAGTCAATTTCCAAATCAGCAATGGTGATAATGAGCTGCCAGCTTCTATTTATAGACTTTTTGGCCTCTTTTTGTCACCCTTTTGGCCCCTTTTATCAGTTTCTTTATACCAAAAACCATTTTGGGTGGTTCCGGAGTTATATGGAAGGTATTTGATCAGGTATTGGGACACTTTTCATTGAGTTTCAGAAAAATAAAAAAAAATATACATAAGGACGATCCATAAAAAAAAATTCAAAAATCAACCAGAGCATATAGGATAGGATTTCATCCCCACTGTTGCATCTCGTTGCCTTTTGTTTTTATGATATAGGATCGGTCCCATTCGGTTGTGCCACGGAACCGTCATTTCTGCTCTAGAAGTGCCACAACTGGATGGTAGAGCTTACCAAACATGGATGCCCTAGGTAGTTCCTGGTTGCATTATGGTGTCCATGCCGTTTCTAATAACTTAGTAGGCTCGGGAGTCCATATAGTCTTTCCTGAATATGAGTTTGAGCCTCATTTGCATGGGTCTTTTTCTCTCTTTGTCTTACCCTCCGGACTTCCACAACATAACGGGTCTCCTTTTAAGCCCTTTTCAGACCCTCTAAACATGAAAAGATTGCTGAGCGATCTTGTGACTCTTCACGCTCGTTAAACTAAAATTTGAAGTCACGTCTGTCCGGCAGTAGTTTACCCCTTTTTCGGTCCGGACGGTCAACTGTACGAACAAAGGAGTGCTCTATTGAATTTCCATTCTCTAGAAGAGTATCCTCAGGTATAATTTTATTCCTTTTTCGGGCCTAAGGGACTAAATCTACGAAAAAGAAACCCCCCCGGAGTCCATAGTTAAGCTCTTTTCAGACTCCCTAAAATTGAAAAGATTGACGAGTGAACTTATTCTTTCACACTCGTTAAACGGTCCAGAAGTACATTCCTGATGGAGTCCATAGTTAAGCTTTTTTCAGACTCCTTAAAATTGAAAAAATAGCCGAGTGATCTTGTCTTTGTCACACTCGTTAAAATGGTTTTGAATTGACGTCTAGTCGGTGCTAGTTTACCCCTTTTTTAGAATCAACTAGACTATTGACGAAAAAGGTACCCCAATGGAGTTCCCTTTTATGCTTTTTCAGACTCTCTAAACATGAAAAATCACCGAGCTTCCCTTCTTTGGGCTTGTTAAACTTACATCGAAGGACGTTACCATTGTGTGTTCTATCAACCGCATCTGCATCCTTTACCTTTCAGCCTAGTAACAGTTTGCCTTTGCGTCTTAACACCTTTGGCCACTGGAGGATTTTTCCCGAGTATCATTTCCTAGAACATCAGTCTTGTCCTTGCGCCTTGAGCTTGTATGTTTGCTATGCTCGTTCCTCCACTGTAATGTAATATTCTTTTATTCTTTTTAAAAATATTCAAAAAGAACAAAAAAATCAAATATACCCCAAAAAGAGGATGGGAAAAGTATTTTATTTATTGGCAGCATTATGAGTCACCCTTGGATAAAGCACATCTGTCCATTTGATTCATCAGACTTTGGGATTTAGTATGACCTTAGGTAGCCTTGCTCACTATATTGAGTTGTGTCCTCCACCGTTTGGTTACTCTTCCAAACATATGGAGAGTTTGCGTTGCCTCCTGCTTCGTAGACTTATGATTAACAGATATATTGCCTGAGTCTTATCACTTGTAGTGCGATTGTCCAAGGGAAGTTTGATTACTTAACCTGAGTCAGCCACTCTGCAATATGTCTCTTGTCTGCATACCCGGCCATCCTGAATGTCCAATCAAGTCTTTGTTCGAAATCAATGAAGCCTTCAGTCCGATCATCAAAATTATCAAGTCCATAACCGATGAGCCGTCAAAGACCTCTGGGTAGTGCATTCGTACACTCATATTACACTCCTACCCAAGTCGTGAATATTTTGAAGTTGTTGCTCGAGCTCTGAAGTACAACCATCAGGCCAAATCAGCTTCTGAGAGATGGATACTTTCTATGTATATCTTTCTGATTTCAAGATGTAGCTCCGATGTGTATTGTTCGCGGCTACTCTTTATAGTTATGTGACATGGATCTACAGTGTATTTGATTGGTAGCCATGGTTCTGATTTATCCTGAGCATGGGTATGCCCGCCTCGGTGAGACATTTGATATTTTTGCAGACGGCACTTCCTGATTCCTGATTCTTGGGCTCACTCATTCAGCATATCAATACAGATTGGTAAAGAATTGGTAATGTATTTCGGCCATCAGATGCTCTTCTGACCTCACACATTAGGGGGCATCTGTTATAACCCTAAGTTGCACTATCCCTGCTTACCTGGCACCAGGCCTACTCATTGCCTTTCCTTTCCAAAGCCATGCTGAACAGACTCTTCAAAAACCTCCTAAATCAAGTAACCCGTGCCCTAACCTAGCACTGGGCGCGTTGGGACGCTGGCAGGCCTTCTGCAGCATGCGTGTGAATGCTGGCTGGCCCACTACAACCCGCATTTACCTAACAAAGAAAAAAATCAGGAAAGTTTCCGCCGGGACGAAGAGATTTTTGTCAGTTAACTGGAACTCCCAGCCATGCATGGCCGAGAGTTCGCCAAAAACCCTAGCTCCTTCTAGCATATAAAAGGAGGGGTAGGGGTACTATTCAAAGGAGGAAAAAATATAGCAAAGAAACTCTGCCAAATTGCCAAGTCCGTTTTGTCCCAACCCTTTAGCCTTGCCTCGAGCTTTAGGAGAAATTCATGCAAAAGCAGTTGGAGGACAAAAGAAGAGGAGGAGCCCAGGATCAGGATCGAGGAATGATGGCCAGTCTCTGAAATCATTGTAAGTTGATTCATATTGAGATTAATGAAAAAAATACTTTTCTCGTCCTGAATACATGAGTCTCATCTATGTTATTTGATTTATGTTTTATCTCTAACCCTCTAGTAGATCAGTAGCATGCATGCGTAGTTTTGTCTTGATTGCAGGAAGCTTTGTGGAAGGAGAAATAGCAGCAAGGAGATAAAATCTCAACGGAGGATCTACTTCAACCGTCGATAAAAAGGTTAGTTGATTCTTCCCGTGTTTGCCTGAGAAAAAGGGTTATAGATTTGGGTAGGAGGTTAAAAGTTATTCTTGAAGGGTCATGATCTATGTACAAGTTTAAAGCCCTAGCTTGTTAGTCTGTAGGGTAGAATACCCCACAACACCCGATAATTACCGTCAAGCAACAGTCAAGGAAAAACTGGTATAAAGAACCAGGTTCCCTGCTAGCTCTGACCTAACAGAAAACAGACATGCAAAGAAACATAAAATCCAATCCTTTAAACTACCCAAAAAACCTTCAACTAAATCCGGAAAACCCTAAAGAGTAAATCCCCAGCGGAGTCGCCAATTCTATTGTTGGGAAATAATACCCTACGGACTAGCAAGCTAGGGTTAGGCTTGCATGTAGATCATGACCTTAAAGAAATCACTTTTAACCTACCACCCCAAACTTAAAACCCTTTTTCACATACAAGCATGGAAAGGACCTACTAACCTTTTTACTGATGTTTGGTGTAGATCCTCCGTTGCGCTTTGTCCGCTTGCTTGCGCTGCTCCTTCCAAAGACAAACCTGTAATCAAGACAAAACACTACTCATGCATGCTATTTTTCTACTTGAGGGTTAGAGATTAAGCATAAATCTAATAAATCATATATAACTCATGCATTGGGACGGGAAAAGTATTCTTTATTATTTTCAAGATGAATCAACTTACAATCAATGTTGATACCGGCCACAGTTCCTTGATCCTTATCCTGGGCTCCTCCTCTTCTTTGTCCTCCAACTACTTTGCGTTAATTCTCCTTAGGCTTGAGGAAAGGCTAAAGGGTTGGGACAAATGGATTCGGCAAATGGGTAGAGTTTCTTCGCTATGCTTTTCCTCTTTCAAATAGTACCCCTACCCCTTCTTTTATAGGCTAGAAGGAGCTAGGGTTTTGGATGAACTCTCGGCCATGCATGGCCGAGAGTTTCAGTTAACTGACCCATATCTTTTTGTCTCGTCGACAACTTTCCTGTTTTTGTGCTTTGTTAGGTAAACGTGGGTTGTAGTAGGCATGTCAGCGTTCCAACGTGTGCAGTAGTAGGCCTGTCAGCGTTCCAATGCGTGCAGTAGTGGGTTAGGGCGCATGTCACTTGATTTAAGAGGATTTTCAAGAGTTTATTCAGTATGGCTTTGACAAGGAAGGGATATGAGTTGGCATGATGCCAGGTAAGCATGTGTGGTGCAATTTAGGGTTATAACAATGATGTTGTATTTCACTTCAACATCTCTCAAGGATTTTCTGAAGAAAGAAATAGGTTGCTCATGGCCTTCATTATTCTTCTGCAAGAGAACTGCTACAATTGTATGTTCATATGCAAATGAGAAAAGGAGGAAATCTTTTGTGAAATAAGGGATGATAAGAAAAGGGGCTTGTGTTAAGGCTAGTTTCACTTGATCAAATGAATGTTTTTCTTCTATAGTCCATTTTATTTGTGTGTCTTTTTTCAAAATATTTGTTATATTTCTTAGAAGTTCTGCCAAGTTAGGGATAAATCTTCTTAGAAAGTTTATTTTTCCAATGAAAGATTGTAATTATTTTATGTTTCTGGGAGGATTTATTTTTTGAATAGCTTCAATTATTCTAGGATCAAATTAATTCCATCCTTTGATATGATATTTCCTAGTAGTTTACCTTCTTCTATACCAAACAATGTTTTCTTTGGAAATTCCAAATTTACTGCATTTTTCAAAAACTCTTCTTAAGTGGAGCATGTGTTCCTCATCTGTTTTTGAAAAAAATGGTGATATAATCCAGGTATATAACAATGAATGTGCCAAGTTCATCCACCAAAAAAATATCCAATTCTCTTTGAAATGTAGCTCCAACATTCATTAAACCAAAAGGCATTTTCACATACATGAAAGAGCCCCAAGGTGTAGTAAATGTTGTTTTTTCTTGATCATCAGGGTGAACTAAAACTTGATTGTAACCAAAAAAAACATCTAACAGAGAAATTCTACTGGACCCAACTACCTTCTGCAAAATATGATCCATTTTGGGCAAGAGGTAGTTATCTATGAGAGAGGTGTTATTGAGATTTCTGAAATCAATGCACAGTCTGATTTCTCCAGTCTTCTTTATAGTTGGAACTAAATTTGACACCCACTTATAAAATCTTAATGGGACAATGATCTTAGCATCATACATCTTTTTTAATTATTTTTCTATTAGAGGCATCAACTTTGGGTTAATCCTCCTAAGTTTTTGTTTAAAATGATTTTGGTCTTCTTTTATGGGAATTTTATGGTGTATAATGCTAGTGTCATAAAATTTTAGATCTTCATAACTCCATGCAAAAACATCTATGAATTCTCTAAATAATTTTTTATATTTATATTTTTTATTATGAGGTAAAAAATTAGACAGTTTAATCATCTTTGGTTCTTTTTTAGTTCCTATGTTGCAGTGTTCAACTTCCTTTCCAGGAGGTTCAATTTTAGGCTTTTTGGCCACATCATCAAAATCAAACAACTCCTCTAAAGGGACTAACCCTCTAGGAAAAACATTTCTTTCAATTGAAAAATTTCCAGATATTCTTTTTTTTTTATTCATTTCTTATAAACTTATTTTATTTACATTTTCTCTTTCATCATAAAAATAAACATCTATATTGGCACATTCAAATTCATTCTTTGATTGCAAAAAAATTTCAATTTGTTCATCATTTCCAGACACTTGCCAATATCTGATGTTATCTGGGATAGATAGTCTACTCTTTACTTCGACTCTGTACTAGTGATTAGGATGAAATGGTATCTTAAAACTAGTTTTTGAGGTATCCAGACCATTAGCAAGAATGTTCTGGTCTCTGGGAATGGATAACAAGTCATATTCAATAAAGCATTCCATAAAATCTAGGACAACATTTTTGTAGGCTCTCAATCTTTGATGTTTAGCAAAGTATTCACCTTTGATCTTTTTTATTATCAGTTCAGAATCACACCGAATTGGAATTCTCTTAGCACCAAGATTCTTTAAAAGTTGCAAACCTAGCGTTAAGGATTCATATTCAGCTATATTGTTGGTACATTGAAAATTCAACTTATAGGAACAACCTTCTAAATGATTTTTTTTTTAATTTGAAACCCACACACCAGCTCCTGGTTTGTCTTTACCAACGGCCCCATCAAAGTATAAGATCCATAGAGGTTCATTTTGTGTATCAGATTCCACCACCATTGTTTTGTCTTATTTAAGAACTCTTTTACCTTCTTCAATGTTATAAACAACATTCTCCAGATTGTCAATTTGTCTTTCCATGTCTCCATCATTGTACAAAATAAAATAATCAAGGTCTAAATGAATAGAATATAAAGGATAATTGTGTGGTTTATCCTTACTACTGACCATATATTTCATCAGTGTCTCCATGTATAGTCTCCTATGTTGACCAAACAATGGAATGGTAGCATAAGAAATATCCAGTTGAAGGGTTTCTTGTAACTTATCTCCCCATGAGTGAGACAATAAGATGTCATATTTAGGAGGTATATCAGCAACAACTATGTCCATTACCATACTCTTGGCTTGTATTTGGGCTAAAGTAACACACAAATATTTGATAAGACCTATGCATTTTACTTTACTTGAATCAAAATAATACAAATCTTTGTATGGTCTAGTAATATGAAGTCCTAACTTTTCCATAACATCCTTCGGCATGAGGTTGTAGGAAGCACCAGAGTCCAGCATGGCATTATGAAAAGTTTTTTCATGAATTTTTAAACTGATGTAAAATGGGGATACAACACCACTTTCATATTTTCCATCAACTTCAGGCCCAAATAATAATTTTGGTTGATCATCAACAATATTTATTGTATCTGTACCTACCTCTATGTTCATAGCTTTTATCACTTTTGATCTGTAAGCATTCTTATTCATTAATTATGTTAGAGGAATGGGTATCTTGATTTTTGCCGATTCACTTTCAAAATTGAATGAGGTTTGAGTTTTATTTTGGTTAGAAAAATCTAATTGATAAACAACATTCTTTTGTGAAGTATCTTTGGGTTGGATGGTAGAGGGAACATCAATTTGAGTTGTTTTTGAGACAAAATCATATGTTCTTTTGGTTGGGACTTCTGATTTTTTCTTAGGGGGAATATCAAGAATTGTCTTGGCAGGTGTCAAGGTCAAGGTCAAGGTCAAGGTGCTTGGGGGTGGAATTTGTGCCTATGGTTGGGTGACAATATTTCTATAATGTCTATTGTTAAATGAGCACACCCATTTTTCTAACAGGTTATGGTCCCACACCTCATTCATTCAATCTAACCATTGGAAGGAAGCTAAGCCATAAAGTTATCAATCTCATTGAATAATTTCCACTAGGGTTTCTAGCAGGTTCATTTACTAAAGCAATGTCGCTAGGGTTACTAGAAGATGCAGTTGTAAAAACCCTAAAACTATTTTCCAACACCTTGTGATGGAACACCTTACTCAAGGAGAAGATATTCTAGTGCGCCTTAGTCCATCGCACCTCTTGGCACTCTTAAAAGGAAAAAATGTCAAGATTGAGATTTTGGGTCAAAGTCAAAGTTTGACCAGTTATCAATCAACATAAATCATGAATGAAAAGACAGATCATCTACACTACGCAGCTCTCACAGTAAATCTTGAAGATGACATGTGGATAATTGGCAGTGGAGATTTCGGGCATATGATAGGAGACCAAGTCACACTCTCTAATCTGAATGAAAAGAGGACATCCTACAAGGTAGAACTTGGAGGTAAGAACACCTATCCAGTTGAAGGAATTGGTCAAGCCTCCATCAAATTGAAAACAGGTAACAATGTTCATTTGAGAAATGTCTTATATGTACTTGGTTTAGAAAATAGTTGTGTATCCATATATTTCCTAGAAGACAAAGGAAATAGAATAGCCTTTGTAGATAGAAAATTATTATCTTGGTCTAGACACTCCAACATAGAGAACACTAGAGTTATTAGAACTTATGAAGGAAGACTATAGAGACTACTAGAACGAAATTATGAATCTCTTGTACATGATGAAGTCAATCCCAATGAAATTTAGCATAGAAGGTATGCTCATATCAACTATCAAGCATTACCTTTCCTAGAAAATATGGTTGACATAATACCATAACTACAATATACACATGAAATAATTTGCAAAGGATGTGCTCTTGGTAAGAATGTTAAGAAACCATTCTCAAGAAGCAATAATAGATCTAAGGAAATCCTAGATCTAATACTTTCAGATGTTTGTGGTCTGATGCTAGTCAAATCTCTAGGAGTTTCTCTTTACTATGTAATATTCATAGATGATTGATCAAGAAATACTTGGATATATCTCTTGAAGACCAAGGACGAATTTTTCATCAAGTTTAAAGAATTCAAAGAAGAGATAGAGAACCTCACAAGAAAGAAAATCAAGACCTTGAGAAAAAATAATGGAGGAGAATATACATCCAAGGAATTTGTTTCCTTTTTGCAAATCGCCAGGGGTTAGGAGGGAGCTAGTTGTTCCTCATAATATTCAACAAAATGGTGTAGCAGAAAGGAAGAACAAATCTATTGAAGAAACTGTGAAGGCACTAATGAACGATCAAGGTTTATCTATGTATTTGTGGGGAGAAGAAGCCATGATAGCAATATATGTTCATAACAGAAGTCCCCACCGCACATTGAAGGATATGACTCCATAAGAAGCCTTCTCAAGAAATAAACCTAATGTGGAGCACTTAAGAATCTTTGGATGCCCTGTTTACATTCACATCCCCAAGGATAAAGGGAATAAATTAGAACCCTCAGGAAAGAAGGGCATATTTGTGGGATACAGTGAATCATCCAAAGCCTATAAAATTTGTATTCTAGAACAACATAAGGTTGAAATCAGAAGAAACATAACCTTCAATGAAAATATGGCTTTCAATGAATACATAGAAGAAACTATAGAAGAAGAAGAGTATGAAGAGCCTAAATAAGAAAGCACATGTCTTCCAGAAAGTCAGAATGAAGAAACATAACAACTTGATCATATGATGCAACCATGTGAACCTATTGAATCAATCATTGTACCCAAAACCAAGAAATGTCTAGCTTGGCTTGAAGCTACTCTACAAGAAGTAGAAAGACTCAAATCCCCAAGTGGCACCTTCAGAAAAAGAAAAAAGCCCAAAATATTCTCCAGCTATGCAGCATGTATGACAAATATTCTAAATGAATAAACCACCACATTTGAAGAGGTAGCTCAAAAGAAACAATGGAAATAAGCGATGACAAAATAACACCAGTCCATCATGAAAAATGATGTATGGGAAATTGTGCCTAAACCCAAAGAAAAATCAGTAGTAACTTCAAAATGGCTCTATAATATCAAACATGAAGCACACAAAAGCATGGAAAAATACAAAGCAAGGTTCGTAGCTAGAGGGCTCTCCTAGAAGGAGGGAGAAGACTGTGATGAGACATTTTCTCCTGTTGCTAGATATACTTCTACTAGAGCCATTATGTCTCTTGTTGCTTCCATGGGATGGAGTCTACATCATATTGATGTAAAGAAAACTTTTCTCAATGGAGCAATCGAAGGAGAAGTATACATTGAAAAACCTCAAGTATTTTAAGTACACTCCAGAGACACTCATGTTTGCAGATTAAAGAAATCCTTATATGGACTCAAGCAAGCTCCAAGATCTTGGTATTCTAGAATAGACAGCTACTTAATAAAACTTGGTTTCTCCAAGAGTCATGCAGATCCAAATATCTACTACAAAGTCGTGAACAATGCACCTATGATTCTACTGTTGTATGTCAACGATTTATTCTTGACATTTGAAGAGTCTATCATCACCCAATGTAAGAAGGAACTAGCTTCTGAGTTTGACATGAAAGATCTTGGTCTCATGCATTATTACTTGGGACTAGAAATATGGTAGAAGCATGGTGAAGTATTCCTTGGACAAGGAAAGTATGCAGTTAAGATTCTTCAGAAGTTTGGAATGTTGGATTGCAAATCCATGGACACTCCTATGACCACGGATATAATAAAAGTAAGAAACATGGATTCTGATCTAGTAGACTCGTCCCTATATCGAAAATTGATTAGGTCATTGATGTATTTAGTGAATACTCGACCAGATATTTTCTTTGTTGTAAACACCCTAAGCCAGTTCTAGGTGGAACCCAAACATGAGCATTGGATAGCTGCAAAGCATGTTCTAAGATATATTTTTGGGACACTAAACTATGGTTTAAGATATACCTCATCCAGTGATATACAAATTCATGGATTCACAGATTCAAATTGGGCAGGGAGTGTAGAAGAAAAAAGGAGTACTTCAAGGATGTGTTTCAGCTTCGGCTCTGCTATGATATCTTGGGATAGTAGGAAAAAAATTATGTCACACTTAATAGATTATAAGCATAATATATCGCAGCATGTGAGGCATGTATAGAAGCAGTATGGATGAGAAAGACAATTTCTGTATTATTTGATCAAGTTTTAGATTCAGACATAATACACTGTGACAATCAGAGTTGTATAAGCCTATCATAACACCCATTGTTTCATGAACGGTCGAAACACATTGAGATCAAATACTACTTTATTCGATATAAATTCTAGGAAGGAGAAGTGAAGCTCCATCATATCTACAGAGATGAGAAGAAAACAAATATGTTGACAAAACCTTTGTCCAGGATAAAGTTTTCATACTTACGAGACAAGTTGGGGATCATGGAGATAACTCCCTTAGTTTAAAGGGAGGATATGGCTCTCCAGGTTGGGAGGGAGCACTGACATATCATTGATTTATGGACAGTCACTTTCCAATTTGGAAAATGGTCCAGGATGGGCAGTTCCTTTCAAGTTCAAAAAGTGGCTTGAGATTTTCTGACATACAGGCATTTTCCAGTTCGGAAAATGGTCCAGATTGGACAATCATTTTCGTAATGAAAATGATCCAATAGATTGTTTATGTACCATAGACAATGATTCCCCTTGTCGCTAGTGTGGGGGAATGGTCTAGGACAATCATTCTCCTTGGCAGTCACTTTCAGTAGTGGTCAAGTAGAATGGTCTACCTCATCAGGCATTCATTCTTTCGAAGTTCATAGTTGTGAGCAGTTTTGAAGAATGGTCCTTTTGGAGGTTGGTACAAGACAATCATTTCCTTAGAAAATGGTCCAGACAGACATTCCCTACAATAGAATCATTCTCTCCAGGTTTCACTATGTTTAGTGTCGGAGGAATGGCCTAGTTAGCTGAATGGTCCAGGTTCAGCAATCAGGGATAGGCATTCCCTAGGGAAGACCCATTATATCTAGTTTTCACTATGATTAGTTCCATAGGAATGGCCCAGTCAGGTGAATGGTCAAGGCTTAGAAATCAAGGACATTTATTCTTCCATGCTTGAGAAGAATAGTCCAGATAGCCCATGGTTGATGCTTTTATTGTATGAGGGTAGATGCTCTTCCATATGTCATAGATGCGAGTGGAAGAATGGCCTAGATGACTAAAATTGTATCATGATATTGCTTATGCAGGTTGATATCAGATGATATGACTGTTGTAGAGACTCTATGTCTCTGGATAGTAGTTGTATACTACTTTGGTGGATGTGTTCCATTGATTGTGACTATGTGTCACTGGTTATTAGTCGTGCGCTACTTGGTATGGTTGTGTACCACTAGATAGTAGTTATGTAATACTATGAATAGACGGAGTTGTGTTCTATCCAATAACATTGTACTAATTGTCATGGATATTATCCAGTTGGATAATGTTGACAATGCTCATGATTTGATCATGAGATAGTCTGTGTGGATATGATGATGCTACCAGTTGAATGGTATGTTTGTGCTCAAGACCATTTCCTTTTATACCTCCCTAGCTAGGAGGGAGTGTTTATATGATGGTATATGCGATAGGTGTTAACCTCCACTTGTGACCTTTAATGAGATTAGAATATTCCAGGAAGTAAGAAAAACCCTAAAAGACTTGAACATAATCCTAGAAGTAAAGTCATCTAAAGAGAATATTTTATATTGAGTCTTTAGCCTCCATAAAGAGAAGTTAGCCCAGACATCCTAGAAAGAGAAGTAAAAATATAAGGTGTCAGAGCTCATTTGATACACACAAGTCGCAACTGCAAAAATCCAGTAGTGCGCAAGTCTGGGGAGATGTTGCAACTACAGTTACTGCAACCTATAATTTTGGTCTTTCTGGGTTGGAATTTCTTATAAGTCTTGGTTATATTTTCTTAGTGCATTAGCCTTGGTTGGCTATTGAATTTCTACCCAAATTCTTCTTTATTTCAAGTTCAAGGTGCTCGGGGGTGGCATTCGTGCCTACAGTTGGGTGACAATATTGCTATATTGTCTATGGTTAAACAAGCACACCCACTTTTCTAACAACAAGACATGTTGGGTTGCATTCTGGTATTTAGAATGATATTTCTTACCAATTCTTTGAAAACAATCTACAAGGTTTCTAAGAATATGACGACTTGTTTCTACAATTTTGACTATATTAATGCCTAAAATTCTCCTAACAGTAGTGAAACTTCTGGATTTTAACAAAGCTAAAAATAATTGACATTTAGTAGCATCGAATTTTTGTTATAAATATTCTTTAATGATTTTATAAGAGTGATAATGAATAATATGGTTAACTTACCTTCAAGTGATTCTAGACCACTTTAATCGACCTGAATGCGTTTAGGAGTTATTCACCACACAATGTTCAATCTAGGTAGTGATGATGAACCCCTATTCTGGAACTCATGACCTCCATGTTGTGGAGTTAACAATTTTACAGTTATTTCCCCTTCAATCACTGGAGGATCAAATCTGGGAGGAGAGTGGACATGGAATTGACTAGTTTCTAGAACATTTTACTATCCAACAAGATATTGCACCACAAAAACTTCTTCACCACAATGGTGTACATCAGTTGCTTCTCTAATTTCATCCATTGTATAATCAGCTCCAAGAAAATACTCCATCATCTGGTCATCCACAACAAGCTATATTTATGAGATATTTAATGGATTTATCTCTAATGAACTCTTGTGCTTTGCTTCTACTGATGGAGGAGAAACAACAACAACACCTATTCCACTAGAAATTAAATTTCCCTCTTCTGAAAGCCTATGCTTTGACATACGTAACTTTGTCTTTTCTCTTTCTTATTATACCTTTTTTATCGGTTTCTCTTTTATCGATGACTTTATTTCTCGAATCCGTGAGTTCCTCATGTTTAAATAGAAAAAATGGCTTCCAAACACCTCACCACAAATTTGTCTTTGTATTATGTAATAAGGAACAACTAACAATTCCAATTCCAAATGGGGAAATTTGTCTTCGTATCACAAAAGAATACACAACTAATAATTCTAATTCCAATTGGATAAATTTGTCTTGGTATTACACAACTAACAATTCCAATTGGACAAATGTTTCTTCCAATTCCAAGAAGAAACAAGAAGACAAAAACAATAATTCCAATTGGAAAAAATTGTCTTCCAATTCTAAGAAGACACAAGAAGACAAAAACAACAATGCCAATTGGACAAATTTGTCTTCCAATTCCAAGAATACACAAGAAGATACAAACAACAATTCCAAATCCACTTTCAAAAATTTGTCTTCCAATTTTTCCTACAATGGCCTTGCAATAGAAAAAAATTGTCTTTGAATCAAACAACAAGACTAAAATAAGAAAAAATATCGTGTGAACAATATATTTGTGTGAATATGTCGCAAATTATTTTTTGACCTTAATATATATGAGGTAGTGGTGTGTGATTGGCACAAAAAAATCCTAGCAGGAACATGTGTGCGTTCCTAGAACATGTGAGTACTATAGTGTATGTGTGATCTATGAACGTGTGCATCTTCTTACTGAGCATAAACAAGAAAAAACTACAACTCTATCAAGTCACAAGAGCACGTGTGCACTTTTAATGCAATGAATATAGCATTTATTATATACCAAAAATCTTTGTGAATAAAGATGTATAGGGGTATCGGGACAACTAAGACCTAAGGGGTTAGGATTGAAAGTGTTCTCAAGGATATAGTAATGGTTATAGAACCGAGATGTAGGTTATGTGGGTGATGTGAGTGAAAGGGTTGTACAAAAGGTATATGCATAGTACACTCAGGGCTCGAGTGTAGAGGGGGTTAAAGGTTAAGTATAAGTTATTTATAGGCTTAGATGGAGCTAGGGGAGTCTAGGTCATGGTCTACGTCAAGCTCTAGGTCATCGTCTAAATCTAGCTCTAGCTCTATGTCATGGCCTAGTACATGGTATAGTTTTATGTCATGGTCATCGTATAGGTCTAGTTCATGCTCCAGGTCTTGCCATGTCTAGGTATTGCTATGTCTAGGTTTAGGTCTAGGTCTTGACATGTCTAGGTTTAGATCTAGGTATTGACATGTATAGGTCAAGGCCATTTATTTCATTGCGATGTAGGGAGGGGGAATGTAGAGAGAGTAAGAAACGGAATGTGAGAGGGGGAAAGGGGAA
>ML799170.1:179330-197649 GCA_009831015.1 Picea engelmannii
ATATAGAGAGAGAGAGGTGGGAAAGAGAGTGAGAGTGATACTAAAAACAAGGAGAGAGAGAGATAGAAAGAGGTGGTATATGTATGAGAGAAAGAGAATAGAGATAGTGGTAGGGAGGGACAAAGAGGAAGAGGAAGGGGGGGAGAGACAAAGAGAGAAGGGGGGATAGAGAGAGGGGAGGGGGAGGGAAAGAGAGGGAGAGAGTAGGGAGAGAAATAGATGGATGAAGAGAGAGAGAGAGAGAGAGAGAAAGGGAGAGAGTCGAAGAGGGGGGATATATATAGGGAGTCAAACATTGATTGTGAATAAAGAATATTGAATCCACTAAATTATTATGCTTATATTAAAATAAGAAAGAAAAATCAATATATCATAATCATCATTAAACCATGTGAAATCATTATTAAACCGTAGGTGAACGATCATATCCATAAAATATCATTATAAAACAAGAGTTATAGGCATACTCCACTTACGGCTTGGGTGTGGATGGGGTTAAGGGTAGAGTATAGGTTATGTGTAGGCTTAGATGGATCTAGGGGGGTCTAGGTGATGGTAAAGAGAAAGAGGGAGGGAGTGAGGAGGGTGAAAGAGAGAGGGAGGTGTTAGCACTCTGTAAATTTTCTCTGGTTGAATAGACAAATGACAGAGGTAACTATTTCAACCAGCTTTCGATTTGAGACACTAGCCTACTCAAATCAAAGAGGGTTGTCTTGTGTCACTGGATATATCTATGGAAATTAGTGGCTAGATTTGGTTTGTTTTTGGGATTTTAATAAATTTGTTGGCAAAGAAGGGGAGGAACACTATGGACTATGGAGTCAAAATTATGAAAGTGAATGAAAACAATGCATCGACTGATAGAACTCTCCATAGGACAAAGGCTAAATAAGGTGATGAATATGATTTATTCTTGAATTTAAAAGGGGTGTAGGAAGATAAAGAGAACAAATAATTTCACAGAGCATTACTAAAATGAATTCTAAATTAGTTAAGAAGATAATCACATAGTTTAAATTTCTTAAGCCAAGAGAGTCACAAGATGAATTTTGGGCCTTTAAACTCTCCTATTTGAACAGAAGAAAATGTAAATGAAATGACAGGTTACAGGAAATACATACAATGAAGGGAAACAAAGATCATATCACCACTCGTTAGAATGTTTTCATAGAGACTTAAAAATCTTCTGCATTTATATTCAATTCAGATTTGGAAAATTTACAAATAGAGTTTGATACAACCAAAAAGGTGATCTACACTTATGACAACATTAATCAATTCAAGTCTCTTAGTACTTATACAATTTTATCAAAAACAATTGAAACTGAAATGTTTCAGCTTCTGTAACAGTTTCGACAGACAGTTTCGGTATACGAAACATTTTACAATAATTAGCAAAAAGAAAACGTTTCAAAATCATGAAAATATTCTCTGATTGTTAGACTTCTTATGTGCCATCTATCTCGCTCTGAGCTCCCGTTAGATCTGTAAAACAGGTGACACCTGGAGATCATTTGTTGGTTCCTGTGACATTGTACTTTGTCATACCCAACCGCATGATTTCTTTCCATTGTGGATCAGAGGGGATTTTGTAATCCATCATCTCTTTAATCAGAATTTCCAAGTCAATGCATGTAGCATAGGACATGGCTGGCATGTTGACCTTCACTGTTTAAAATTTGTTTAAAATTTCAAAATCTGTAGCCAAATACTCTACCAGACTTGGACCTTTCAAACTTTCTTCCATATCCTTGAACTTAGAATGGACCATTCTACATTGCATGAGGAGAGAGTGATATTCTTATTGATTGTATAACAAGCCTTTACCATCCCAAAATCATGGAAGGCCTTTGATGAAAAAATATTCAAAAGCATATTTAAACTCATGTATGTTGGATTCCATTTGTACAGCTTTGTTCCAGACTGATCCAAGTAAGTTGTTCTTATCAATAATCCTCCTATCTGAAATGATCAACGTGGTCCTATTTTTCACACCAATGGTTTGAAGTTCAGTAATTGGTACAACATTCAGTAAATCAATAGCATTTTGGGCCCACTCCAAGGGATTCTTTGCTAATATTTATTTTACAATAGCGCATTTGTTCTGAGCTGTAACAACCATGTTATCCTTGTCGTCGATAAAATTCAAATAAACCCTGAATTTAGCAACCTCCGTAGCAATACCATCCCAAATTACATGTTTGGCTCCCTGTAATAATGTCTTTCCCTTTAACCTAGTTTTAATCGTGTTCACTCTCTCCTACTAATATTTATTTTCTCTGTGGAGTTGAGCTATCTTTTCATCCTTTACTTTCATCTCTTGCTTCATATTTTCCATGTTCTCTTTGAGATTCTGGATCTCGTCTGTTTTTAAGATTACCTGGGACATAGATTGGACTAACCCCTCGGTGCTTGATCCAGCCTCTGTATTTTCAGGTATAATGACTGCCATGTTTGATTTTGCTGCTTGTGCCAGTGACCAATGCTCTTTCTCTTTCTCCGATTGCAACAATTTAGCCTTGTAATCAAGTGCCTCTTGTCTAAATATTTCTTTCTCCTATTCCAATGCAAATAATTATGTTGTATGTGGATGATCTATAGGTGACATCTTCATATTTTTCTTTATACTTTGGATCATCTTGTCCTTTTCATCCAAAGAAGCTTTCAACCCCTGGGGACATTCAGACTCTATTTTTTTCACCTGTTTCATTCAGGCTTTGTTGGACACTTTTTCTTGCTTCAGTTGTCCATCTAGTTTTGATGTGTATGTCGTTAACCTTGCAAATTTTATTGCCAATCTCAGATAATCAGAATATAACATGTCACTAACATTTCTATGAAATTTTATCTTGTTGGGGGCAACAATGTTTTCATAGTGCATTTTGATCTCGGAGACCTTATCATCATCATCCACTGCAATGTCAAATGTCTTTTTCTCCACATCCCTGACTGAGAATAAGGAAGCCTTATGCTAAGAATTCCTTTCTACTTCAAGTAAAAGATCTCTTATTTCACTGTTTTCCATACTTCCTTTCATAGCATACTAATTCATTAAATCTCCCTTAGACTGATACACTACCCCAGGTGTCTGGAAAAATATGTATTTCCTGTTGCTGAAAACCTTTGTGTTGCTTTTGTTTTGTGGCCTATTTTTTGTACTAGTTTCTTCATTCTTGGTTGTAGCCTCTACCATTTCCATGCATGTTTTCCCTTTGAGATCTTCTTCTTCCAGGTCAACCACTTGAGATGATGATGTGATTTTCATCCTTTTGAAAGTGTCTTGTTGGCTACTGGTATCTAGTGCTTCTAAAATTCTCCTCTTATTGTAAATGCTCATTTTAGGAGCTTTGATAACCAACTTAGGGGAAGGTTTCCATGCTGGTCTCGGTTGAGGAGTTGGTTCTATTTGTTTTGTTTGATCTTGTTGTATGGTGACCTCCATTTCCACATAGGTCTCTAGATTGGTCAACTCATCAAATCCTTCGACATGTTCATGTTCATAGGAACCTTTTATACTGGCCAATATTCTCTTTGATATGATCTGATGGGGATCATATATTCTCCCTTGCAACTGTGTGAAACCAAACTCACTGAGCTTGGATTTAATCTGGGGAAAATAGGACTTACTCTTCACCACGAAGGGACCTACCACGAAAGGAAATTTTACATTAGAATCCTTGTGTGCTTTCAGAAAATGTTCAATCTCTGAGATAATTCTTTATCTTATGAATTCCAAACCAAAGATCCTGGGCGTCATAAAAACTGGTAAAAGATAAGGTCTTTCCTAGTATCCATCTACCCAAATCACAGTAGATTGTGTGAACAACACCCAATCTCCTACCAAGATTTCTGGATTTGGTTGTAGTGAGCTTTTCATCTCTTCCAGAACTCTCGGTAGATATGAGCCAAAAATGAGATTGTATACCCTAGACATAATCTTGTTGATGAAGATGAGCATGGTGATTCTTTTGCACTCAGTTGAAATAAAAGTTGTCTCAGGAAATTTGGTTTTGTTGAACTCCAAAAACATCCTCATCAAGTGAGTGTAGTATCTGAAGTGTCTCAACGAGCTGAAGTTGACTAGCTATTGATGTATATTCTCTGCAATAAATTCGTCAAAATTGACATGAGACCAGACAGAAAACAAACCAACAGGAAACCTAACATGACTTCTACCACAAACTTGTCATTGTCTAACCCTAAAATTTGACTTGGTAGGGAACAAGTCCACTGGACTTTGACAATCATGATGCTTACACTGGCAGATAATGATAGAATCCTTGAATGATGTTCGGGCTTGATTATAGTCTGCAGAAATAAGGTTTTAACTTTGGGCAGACACTCTCTATAAATTGTGATCATTCTTTGTTCCTCGAAGGGATATGACACTGTGGGGGAGGCCTCTGGTACTCTAAGAGCATGCCAAAGTGATGGACTGTCTACTTTACATAGAACTTCATATCCTAATTTATTTAAAATGACTCATTCTCCCTGAGAATATCGCTCTGCACACCAGCTTACAAATTCGGGGAATGGAAAGACTATTTCTACGATGTAAGGGATGATGGTGGCTTGATCCACTTCGAGGAAAGGTATGTGGGCTCCAACATTGTCCAACAAATTTGATCTAGACATAGAAACGGGTGATATTGTTATCTCTGTGTCAAAAACATCAAAATCTCTGTCAATTAGGGCTTCCTCCCTAGAGGATATCTCTTTTTCATTCATGAATAAAATGATAGGATTGGTAGCCATGGTAAAGAATCCCTATCAAGCGACAAAAAACACGAGTCTGGTTTAGTTCTGAGATTTGAAATTTGACTAGAAGCTTTGCGCCAAGATTTCAAAAATTCTAAGGCTTCGAATTATCATAGAATAATGTTGGGGATTCCTCCTTTTATAGGTATCTATTGGTATCGGGGGTTGGAGAAAATGGTTTCAAGTGAACCACTTTTCGCCCTGACGTATCTCTGAGGGCACCATGTGTCATGATTTAAACAATGGTAGTTTTCCCTGACCTACCCTCTATCTATTAATCTTTGTGCTATTTCAATCGTCAATATAAACTTCAACTGTTGATCCAGGACTTCAGGATCTATGGTTCACATTGGCCTGGCATCTTTGGCATCGGGGGGTTGGAGGAAGTGGTATTAGTTAGACTGATTTTTCCCCCGATGTACCTCTACGGGCACCACGCGGCATGTAATGAAACCGCAATTGTTTTCCCTGGGCTACCCTCGATTGCTTAACCTTTGTGTTCGTTAAATCTCTGATACGGGCCTCAATCGTTGATCCAGGACGCTTTCAAGATCAACGGTCTGTCAAGTCTTTCTCTTTACATCTTCGCTATTTTTTCTGTATGTCGCCAGATATAGCGAGGCCCTCTGATCTATCATACCTCTATGGAGATATAACCCTTCACTAAGCTCTTTAAGCTTCGATTCCAACCAAAAAATATTATGGTGATAACATTGGCTCTAACTGGGGATGTTATCCTCCCTATGAGGTAGAAAAGAACTGTAGATTAAGTTCCTACCCATTGGGTCATAATCTTGTGTGTGTGATCCGAATCCTTTTACCTATATTCACAAAATCCAAACCTACTCATCACGGATCAGGGCCTTCACCTCAAGATTCAACCATGTTGTTTTTATTTCGTCTTTCATACATAAAGAAAAATACAAAGTGGCTATGTACAATGAATGGTGGGGTGATGATTTTTCAAACAACGTAATGCTTGAGTAACCTGCCATTCACAGGTCCTCCTCCAATGAGTTTTCCATCACTTTCTTCCAACAAATAGGCATTGCTCCCATGGTAAGCTGTAATTTTGAATGGATCCAGCCACAGGTGATCAAATTTCCCATGTTTACCTTTATCTTCGGTCCTAGCATCCCATCTCATTACCCAGTCTCCAAGTTGGAAGTCATCTGCTTTGGTACATCTATCAAAAGCTTCTTTGATCTTGTCTTGACGTAACTGTGCGTTATTGAAGGCCCTTTATTTGGTCTGTTGTACTCTGATGAGTTCATCCTCCCTTCTCCGACTGGCATCCATTTCTGCTTCTTTCTCTTGTAACAAATTCATCACCATCAATCCCAATGCAGTAGGAAAGATAGCTTATGTACCATAAATGATCTGGAAAGGAGATGTGGAAATAGATCTCTTCGGGGATATCCTGTCAGCCCATAGTGCATGAATGAAATTTTTGTGCCACTCTTTTTTATTCTCCTGAAACAATGTTTTGATGATCCTGACCAAGATTTTGTTTCAAAACTTAGCTAGTCCATTTCCTTACGGGTAGTATGACATAGAATGGCCAAGGGTAATTTTGTAATTACCGTGGAATTTTTCCAAATTTTTAGATTTGAAGGTCGTCGCATTGTCTATTATAATATTTACTAGGCATCTAAATCTAGACTAGATATTGTCTTCTAGGAATCGAATGATAACATAATCTGTATCTTGTCTGGTAGAAACTGCCTCAATCCACTTAGTAAAATAATTCGTTGCAGTCAGGATCCATTTTTGTTGAGCCGAGGACTATGGGTGTATTTATCCTATAAAATCTAGGCCCCATTGTCTTAACGGAGCTTCTACTAAGATGGGTTTCAATGGAAGAGACTACAATTTTCCTTTCCCATAGAAGATTTTAAATTCACAGCAGTTTGACACTTCTTTGTAAACATCAGGGAAAATAATCGGCCAGTAGAAACAAGCTCTCAAAATTTTGTGCACAGTCATCTTCCAATAATGGTGACCTCCACAGTTGCCTTTATGGAACTCTCTGATGGTATTTTCTTCTTATTCTTCTATCAAACAGCTCAACAAAATCCCTCCCAGGTCTTTCCTGTACAGTAATTCATTTACTATACAAAATTTTGCGGCTTTCAGTTTTAGGAATCTGGCCTTTGTTTTGCTTTACTCAGGAGGAGCTTGTATATTGTTTAACACAAAGATAATATTTGCATACCATGTAGAGTCAAGAAATTTCCGAGATACTCGTGGAGTTGCCTCTTCTTGATCTGTTGTATTCTCTGATATACCTTCAGTGAAATTTATTCCCAAGAGTTCACAATTCGTTTGCACCGTGAGTCTAGCAAGTCCTTGTCCTTTGATCAATTTCATGGGTTTGATTTCAAGGTCATAATCTAACAGTACAACAATCCATTTCCCTCTCTTTCCTTCAGAATCAGGTTGTGTCAAGATGTCTTTTACTGAGCTGCTTGGGACATAAGCCGCGGTATGTGAATGTAGAATATAAACCCTGAATTCCTTCAATGCTTTGACCAAAGCATACGCATGTTTCTCCATGATTTCATATTTCATAGGAGAATCTCTCAATGTCTTACTGTAGTATGCTATGGGTTCTCGAATTTCAGTTCATCCTTCTGAAGTAATACTCCTGCAATAGTATGCTTAGAAGAAAAAGAGAATAGTATGAAATATTTCTCAAAATTTGGACTGGCTAGCATAGGAGCCTTTGTTAATGCTACCTTGATGTCTTCAAAGGATTTTCTAGCCTCAGGGACCCACTTGATTTCATTTCCCTTATTTAACATATTGGTGATATGTTTTATGATTTCAGCTAAATTAGGAATGAATCTTCTTAGAAAATTTACCTTGCCCAGGAAGGATTGTACCTCCTTTTTGCTTCTGGGTATGCCAATATTCAAGATTCCTTCTACTCTGTTGGGGTCTACCTTTATCCCTTCCTTCGAAATAATATTCCCTAATATGTTTCCCTCTTCCATGGAAAAATTTGACTTTTTCAGATTCAAGGATATGCCAAACTTTCTGCACTTTTCGAACGCCCTCCTGAGATGCTTGATGTGTTCTTCATCTGAGGTAGAATATACCATAATGTCATCCAAATATATAATAATGAATTTATCCTTTTCATCTGCAAAATCTATATCCATATCCCTCTGACATGTTTCCCCTGCATTCATGAGTCCAAATGGAATTTTAGCATACATAAATGTTCCCCAAGGTGTGGTGAATGTTGTCTTTTCTTGATCATCAAGATGTACCATGATCTGATTGTATCCCGAGAAACCATCTAACATCGACATCTTTTGGGAGCCTACCACCTTCTGTAAAATGTGATCCATTTTAGGCAATGGTTAGTTGTCTTTAAGGGATACTTTATTTAGGTTTCTGAAGTCGACACAAAACCTGATTTCTCCACTCTTTTTTCTAACTAGTACTAGATTGGCTACCCATTTGGAGAACCTCAGGGACACTATAATCTTCACTTCAAACAATTTTTTCACTTCTTTCTCTATCAATGGTAACAACAGAGGATTTATTCTTCTTAATTTTTGTTTGAATGGCTTGTGGTATTATTTAATTGGGATAACATGCTAGATTTTACTGGTATCATAGACTTTTAGATCAGCGTAGCTCCAAGAAAAAACATCAGGGAATTCTTTCATTAATTTGACATACCTCTCTCTGATTTCAAGGTTGAGCTTCCTAGATAGTTTCATGATATTTGGGTCTTCTAGAGTTTCGATATTGCAATCTTATATGTCCCCTTCATTTACTGTGATCTTCGGGCTTCTGTATGGATGATTTTAGGGGCTAAATTTCGCTCATGGGCTAATTTTCCATGGTTTTATCCAAAAAACAATTCACTATTCTAAAAATGATTCGCCCAAATTCTATAAAATAAAATTATTTTACCTTAAACATCGCCAAAATTTTATAAAAACTATATAAAATCCTTAGAAATTTGAATATTTTTACAAAAATATCGCTAAACATTTTATAGTTCGCATATGAATGATTAGTAAGATTCGCCAAGGTTTCTACATTTTAAAATAAATTTCCATCCTTGAAATCATCCTTGGGCTTCTGGCTAGGTCATTGTTATCGAAAAGTTTCTCTAATGGCACCAGACCCTTGGGGATGATATTACTCTTCAGCTGCATGATATCTCTACCAGTGATCTGATTGTTGAAATATCCTTCTTTCATGAAAGCGGCTGCATCTACCTCATCATCGCAATATTCATCGTCAATGTTCAAATTCTCATACTCATTCTCCATTTTTAGGAAGCTTTCCATCTGCTTGTCATTTTCAAAAAACTTCCAGTGCTTCATATTTTCTGGTATTGTTGGCATGCACTTTACTTCTACCTTGTATCTTTTCTCAGGGAATATAGGGACTCTAAAAATTGCTACGGAGGTGGCCAGAGCGTCAACAATTTGATTCTTGTCTCTTGGGATGGCCGATAAATTACATTCTTCAAATTTCTCAAGGAGTTCCAGCACCAGATTCCTATAAGCCCTCAATCTGGGTTGTTTTGCTTGGTATATGCCCTTGATTTGATTTATAATTAACTTAGAATCTCCATGCATAGAAATTCTTTTGGCACCTAGTTCTTCTAAAACTTTCAATCCCGATATCAACACTTCATATTTGGCCATGTTATTAGTGCATTCAAAAACAAGTTTGTAGGAAAACAATTTCGCATCTCCTTCGATATGGTTGATCCATATGCCAGCTCCAACTCCTTCTCTACAGGAAGCTCCATCTAAATTCATCTTCCACAACTATTCTTCTGCATTATCTTGTGGCTCTAAAATTTATTCCATCTGCCCCTTAAGCTCATCCTTGTCAGCTAAAAAGACTTATGTTTCTTTTTCTTAGAACAGGTCATTGAAGAAGATGGAAGATCCTAATTCAGTGTCTACCGAACATATAGGATGATTGATATGTTGTGATTTATTGCTGACCATATATTTAATCAAAACCTCCCTGTACAATCTTCTGTCCTAACCAAAGACAAGAATAGTATCATAAGACATGTCCATATGGAGGGTTTCCTTTAATTTTCCAGCCCGTGATCTGGACAAAATCATACCATATTTTGGAGGGATATCGACAACCACTACGTCCATCACCATGTTCTTTGTTGGAATTTGTTCCAAAGAAATGACCATGTCTTTGATCATGCCAAGGCATTTTACCTTTCTTGAATCTAAGGAGAACATATCTTTGTAAGGTCTTGTGACTTCGAGACCTAATTGGTCCATGACTACCTTTGGCATCAGGTTGGGTGATGCTCTAGAATCCAGCATAGCATTATGTAGAATCTTGTCATGGATTTTCAAAATGACATAAAAAGGAGGGACTTCTTCATTTTCACTACCTTCTTCCACTCTTGAGCCAAATAGGATAGTTGGGTGATCATATTATATGTTTAAGGTATCATAGGTCTGTCCCATTTTAGCCATCTTGATGATCTGATTTCTATATTCATTGTTCCTGATCAATTCATTAAATGGTATCGAAATTTTTATCTTAGCCATTTCACTCTCGAAATCAAAAGATGATGGGGTCCTTTCTACCTCTTTGGTGACCATTTATCTTCTTGTCAATATTTTCTTCTCAGGTTCTTCTTTATGCTTCCCCTTTTCCAAGATATCTTTTGCAACATCATCTTTCATAGTGGAGTCCTTCGCAGCTGAATATTTTGCAGTACAATCTTTCTTGGTCTGACTAGAAGAAGGCACATTATTCTAAGCTTCTTTGGAGAGATTCCCATTTGGAGGATTACCTTTGGGAGGATTTGAGGGTACTTTTTTATTCTGGAGATTATATTTCCTTTGGAATTTCATGATGGTGTTTTGTAGCCCAGTCTCATAATCTTCTTTCTCCACTGATACCCTTTCCTTATCATCTTGCAGACATATTTCATCTGCATCCATGAACTGGTCATGTTCTTCTTTGGTCAAAAATATCTATGTTTCTTTATCATCACAACAGTTCATGTTATCTTCGAAATATCCATCATAACCTTCATTTACATAATTATTTTGGAAAGGAGGCTTGATTTGTTGTTCCCCTTGATTCCCTTGATTTCCCTAATTTACTTGGTTTCACTGATTCGCCTGCTTTCCCAAATTTGTTGGATCTTCTTGATTTTCTTGATTTCCTTGGTTCCTTTGCCTATTCTGTGGAATAGCCAATCTTCTTGGATTTTTGGGTGGACCATTTTCCTGGTCTCTGGAGTTGGGCCTATTTCCTAGTGCCATTCTTTCCATCATCCACTCCATGTTTCTCATCATTGTTTCGAATCTGTCCTCTGATGTCTGAGATGTTGAAGGTTGTGCTTTGTCTTGAGCTCTGTTTGTGTCTCTTCTAGCATTAGTTTTTATCTTCCCTAAAGCCATCAAGTTCAATTCCACTTCTATAGCATTAGTCGTCATATCATCTAAAGTGGTGGACCTTTGTTCTATTAATAATAACGCAAAGTCACTTTTGAAAAAATCAACATATTTGAGTTGAGCAACCTTGGGGGGGGTTTACTTCATTAGGAATGGAATTATACACTTTCATGAATATAGCTAAAAAATCATGTACTATCTCATCAGGTGATCTCTTCATATTGTTATACTAGGTCAACAACTGAAGGGGGTTTTTTTTGTCCCCCCACTTTGCAAGAAAGCTTGTCTCAAAGGCTTCAAAATTTGGAATACTCCCCGTTGGAAGGGCTCTGAACCACTTCCTCACATTTCCAGTAAGGCTTTGTGTAAACAGTCTCATCTTCACATCTTCATAGTCTACTTCTTCCAAGTCTATGAAATCATTAAACGAGTCTAAATTTTTTTGAGCTAATATGTTACCTTCAACATCATATAGTTTAATCCTTAGGTTGTAATCTTGAGGCAGGTCATGTAGTTGAAAGGGTAGTATGAGGGGCGCAAATATGGCTGCCATAGCTACTGTGAGTAGTCGGAGTGGACATTGGTTCTGGGAAGGGGTCACTACAGGATTAACAGATGTGGCTAAAACCGGCTCTTGAAATATCTTTTTGTCAAAGATAGTCTCGCCTAGACAAGACTCGGACTTAGTTCTAAATAAGGATTGTTCAAATTTCACGTCAAACTCAAGGTATTCGATGCTAGTCACTTCGTATATAGGAAAGGATATATATCAGTCTAGATGAAATACTGGGGTTACAAGCCTTTCCTTTCTTCTATGTATAATCTTTTCAAGGTCAAACACAGGGATTGTTGCTTCTGGGTCTGGATTTCTCCTGGTGTGAACTTTTTTAGGAGCCAGGACTTCTATCTCACAAGGTGTGGTGCAACTGGTCACTGAATAACAGAGTCGCCAGAGTAAAAATAGTCTCATCCAAAAAGGTATTTGATCCACTGTCACCCTCAGGGATCAAGCCGAAGCTTTAAGTCATTTTCCCAGGGAAGATTTTTTCAATTTCGTCCCTGACAATGGTGCCATAATGTTAGCACTCTGTAAATTTTGTCCGGCTGAATAGACAAATGACAGAGGTAATTGTTTCAACCAAATTTCGAGCTGAGGCACTAGCCTTCTCAACTCAGAGAGGGCTCTCTCATGTCACTGGATATATCTATGGAAATCGGTGGCTAGATTTGGTTTGTTTTGGGGAATTTTAATAAAGTTGCTAGAAAAGAAGGGGAGGAACACTATGGGCTATGGAGTCAAAATTCTGAAAGTGAAGGAAAAAAATGCATCGACTGATAGAACTCTCCAGAGGAAAAAGGATAAATAAGGCGATGAATCTGAGTTATTCTTGAATTTAAAAGGGGTGTAGAAAGATAAAGAGAACAAATAACTACATCATAGCATTACTAAAATGAATTTTGAATTAGTTGAGAAGATACTCACATAGTCTAAATTGTTGTAATGTCCCCACTTTGGGACATCATCACAGGGTAGAGACTTATGATGACCAGAGTAGCCATATGGATGTTATAGCGAATACAGGGGTATTTGAGAGGCATTGTGGGGTCCAGTTTGCATTTATCATCATATTCCATCATCATGAGCCATTCTGCATAGGTTGGCTTTGGTTTCGTTCCATTCCGATGATGATTTTGACTATTTTGAGCTATAAGTTAATTAAAATCACTGAAGAGGGAATTTTGGGCACATTACTTGGAGGAACCTCTCAGTGTAATAGCTCATTGGAATCGGGAGGAGCATCACTACAGGATGGGATGGCTAGAAGTGACTTTCAGTGGCTAGGGAAGCCATAAGGAGAGATAAGGAGCTTTTCAAAGGTAAAAAGGTTAATTAATTAATTAAAGTGATTTAATTAATTAATTAATTATTAATAAAATGAAAGTCACTTTGGAGGGACAAGGTGGGCCAAAAAGTATAAAGGAAAGGCAAGGGCCTCTTCTCATTCATTCATGTATGATCTTATTTTGATTTCTGGCTTCTAGCTAGTGAGCCCAATATTGGGGGTTTTGAGGGTTTTGAGGGTTTTGACATAACAAACCCTAGAGGACGATTCGGTGGTGAAAGATTCCACCTATCTTGTCCCAAGCTTGGTCTCAGAGATGAAATACTCTCCAACACCATTCTAGTTCCATATCTACTCAGTTGCAGGAGGATTCTATATCAATTTCATGTGCAGATAGACAGAGGGTGCACTAGTTGAGGGATTCCAGCAAGAGGGGTGCACCATCTTTGGAGAGAGATTCATTGTAGGAGATTGGCAGGGCCGTTGAGGATTCTATCACTTGGGTTTTCATTGCAGGGCCTTGGACATCAAATCTAGTGCTTTCTGAGACAGTTTTATGGCTCAGATTATTTCTTGAGCAGTGGGGCGAATTGAAGAGAAGGAGGGCGTTTTTTAGATCCAGATCTAGTCTGTTTGGAGGGGTTACACTTCAGATCTGACCCTGAGACTTTACCTAGTGACTTGTAGTGTCCTGATCTATATTTCTGGAGATTTTTAGAGCATTTGGAGGCCTCCTTCAGCAGGGCCAAATTATCTAGGGTTTCAGTCATCAAGTGGGGTGCACCATTCAGTGGGGGATTTCAGATCTACAGAGATTGAGAGGGATCTTGGAGATTTGGTCACCTGGGTTGTTCTTACCATCACCCGATCTATCAGTTGGCATATTTATTAGGGTTATTGGACACTTTTGGCAATAGGTACGAGTTATTGAAGGTTTCAGCCTTCTATTGAAGTGTGGCATTCTTCAGCTGGAGAGTTTGGCATTCAGATCTGCTTGTATTGATCTTCATTTCTTATTCATCCTTTGGAGGCATCTTTTGTATTAGTGGGTGCATTTTGTAGCGGCTCTTATCTATTGTCTATCTTCTTGGCCATCTGTTGAGCATTCCAGATCGGCATTTTCATTGTAGCAGGTTTCTCTATTTTATGAATAAAGAAGAATTGAGATTTTTTGGCTTGTCTATCTTATTGCATATGGTTGAGGTATGTTCCATGGTTATATCTTTCTATTATTTGCTGCATACACACATATAAAGACATCTAAAAGGTAGATCAGCAAAGTGTTTGACGAAATACCTCACTCAGAAAAAGTTTTAAAAAGACACCAAAACAGTGATGATCCTTGCATAATGGCTTGGGATCATTACAATTGTTTAAGCCAAGAGCGTCACAAGACGAATTATAGGCCTTTAAACTCTCCAATTTAAATAGAAGAAAATGTTAATGAAATGACAAGTTACAGGAAGTACATTAAATGAAGGGAGACAAATCTCATATCACCACCCATTAGAATATTTTCATAGAGACTTCAAAATATTTTGCATTTATATTCAATTTAGATTCAGAAAATTTACAAACAGAGTTTGATACAACCAAAAAGGCACTCTGCACTTCTGCCAACATTAATCAATTAAAGTCTCTTAGTACTTATACAGTTTGATAAAAAACAATTGAAACCGAAACGTTTCGGCTTCTGTAACAGTTTTAACTGACAGTTTTGGTATATGAAACATTTTACAATAATTAGAAAAAAGAAAATGTTTCAAAATCATGAACAATTTATCTAAATGTCTGACTTATTCTACACCATATGTCTCACTCTAAGATCCCGACGGATCTGCAAAACAAGTGACACCTGGAGATCATTTGTTGGTTCTGGGGACGTTGTACTTTGTCTTACCCAACCACATGATTTCTTTCCATTGTGGATCAGAGGGGACTCCGTAATCCATCATCTCTTTAATCAAAATTTCCAATTCAATACATGTAGCATAGGACATGGTTGGCATGCTGACCTTTACTATTTTAAACTTGTTTAAAATTTCAAAATCTATAGCCAAATACTCTACCAAACTTGGACCTTTCAGACTTTCTTCCATATCCTCGAACTTAGAATGGTCCATTCTGCATTGCATGAGGAGAGAGTGATATTCTTCTTGATTGTATAATGAGCCTTTACCATTCCAAAATTATGGAAACCCTTTGACAAACAAATTTTCAAAAGCCGCTTTAAACTCTTTTATGCTGGATTCCATTTGCACAGCTTTGTTCCGTACTGATCCGAGTAAGTTGTGCTTAGAAATAATCCTCCTAGTTGAAATGATCAATGCGGTCCTATATTTCACACCAATGGTTTGAAGTTCAACAGTTGGTACAACATTCAGTAAATCAATAGGGTTTTGGGCCCACTCCGAGGGCTTCTTTGCTAATATTTCGTTTACAACAGCGCATTTGTTCTGAGCTGTAACAACCATGTTATCTTTTTCGTCGATAAAATTCATATAAACCATGAATTTAGCAATCTCCGCAGTAATACAGTCCCAAATTACATGTTTGGCTCCCTACAATAATGTCTTGCCCTTTAAGATGGTTTTAATCTTTTTCACTCTCTAATATTTATTTTATCTATGGAGTTGAGCTATCTTTTCATCCTTTCCTTTCATCTCTTGCTTCAGCTTTTCCATGTTCTCTTTGAGATTCTTGATCTCACCTATTTTTTAGCTTACCTAGGACATAGCTTGGCCTAACCCCTTAGTTCCTGATCCAGTCTCTGTATTTGCAGGTATAATGACTGGCATGTCTGATGTTTCTGCCTGCGCCAGTGACCAATTCTCTTTCTCTTTCTCCAATTGAAGCAGTTTAGCCTTGTAATTGAATGCCTCTTGTCTAAATATTTCTTTCTTATGTTCCAATGAAATCAATTTTGTTGTCTGTGGATGATCTGTAGGTGTGTTACCCATGATTTTGGTCATCATGATGATGTATTTATGATGGTGTACTCAGGCTCTTCATAAGAACTTTCTCCTGATTAAAGTTACTTTCATCTCTTCCCAGAAAACTCATTTTTGAAGAAGGTTCACAGGCTACTAATATATTTGGGTGTGAGAATGACCCATTCTCGCAGGCTGCTTTAAGCCAGAGTGCAAACTTCTCACATTGTGTTTAATATCCAGGGTGCGAACTCTTCCTAAAGCATGGAAAAAGATGAATTCTTGATGTTTCTAGAACGGAATCTTCTAGAAGAATGGGTTGGCATTCGAATGGTTATCCTTGTACTGGATTCCCTAATATTTTGGGATCATTCTTATCCAAGTAACTATATCATTCTCTCCTATATATTGAGGGAATTATCATGGAAAAGAATAAGCAAGATTCATTGGAGAATTGGTGAAAGAATTGTGTGAAGGACTTAGCCTGAACAATAGCTTGGAGACTCTAGCAAGTCTATCAAGAGGATTTGATGTTCTTCATGCAAGGATTGAGAAAGTGTGTGTGTTGGAGCCAAGAGCCATCGAAAGGAATCTTGTGACATCAAGGCAATCAGGTTGTAATATTTACTTTCAATCAATATGATACAGTGGCATGTCCCTTTCCCATAAAGTTATTCTCACTTTATTGTGTAATTCCTTGATCATACACATAAGTTGACTGTTGAATATATTTTGCTATCTTCACTTTGGTTGGTTTGTGTTGTCTTGGTCTTGACCTCAGAAGAGCACCAGAGCGAAGCGGGAGCAGCAGAGACACTAGGAAGCGATATAAAGGTATGTTACTTGTTCCTTCCTACTAGCTAATTAAATGGTCAAAACTTAGGGAAAGAGACATGTCATGTCATGTTTTGTTCTAGATCCAGGTGGATCTAGGGAGATCTGTTAGTGTCTGCACCTACCAATTAGTTCAATAACAAAATTGGTGACTCTTTTGGGGATCATCCCATTTTTCTTTGTGGCTTTTGGTGGTTTTCCATGGCCATTTTCTCTTGTTTTACTTTTCTCCTTTCCTATCAATCTCTGAGTCTTTAGGATATTATGATAGACCCTCTGGGTCCAGAGGCCTTTTCAAATTTTGTTTCATTTTCCACAAATTTGACTAGTTTCAGAGGTTCTCGCACTGCACTTCACTGTAGCCTATGAGAATCTATAGAGTTCGCATCCTGACTTTAGGTTCTGTGCAAGGTTCTCGCACTCTGCTCAAGGGCCACCTGCGAGAATCACTAATTCTCGCACTGTGTAACACTCTCAGCCTGCGAACCCATTTTTTTCAAACTTTTGGATTTGAGTTTTGGCATCTTCAACTGCCCAGATCAGTCTAGGTGCCTCATAAGAGTTTCTTGGACCATTGATTGATGTCGTTCTTGTCTTCGTTTTCGTGCATGGATAGTCTTAGGATTTCCAAGGCTTTTCTTCTCACTTCTGTCTTGACTTTCGTTTCTTGACTTTTCTTGGCAAAACCATACTCTTTGATTTCAGAATCTAAGTGTGTTTGATTAGTTAATAACCAATGATCAATTGAAAGTTGAGTTTTCTTGGTCTTCAACATTTGCTTATTGTTTGAAAGATCACTTTTTTTATGCCATAGAAAAGACTAGATTGGTTTTCTTTTTATTTTTGTTTTCATTGAAAGAGTGGTTTGGGTTTTTATCATTGCTTGTTCATTGGTTTTTGATTTTTTGTATTCTCACTATCATGGTCTGGGTCCTTTTTGAAAAGTGAACAAATGTTTTTCTTTCAAAACAAATATTTTTCGTCTTCGAAAACATTGAAAATCAATTGTTGAAATTATTGAAAAAGACACAATAGAGAATTGTTGTTGATGCGTAATTTGTTGCATTTGCATTTTAAAGGAAATTGTATTGTAGTTCAAGGTTGATCTGGAAAACTTTCTCTTTCCCTCCCATACATAGGATTCATTGAACGAAAATTTCTATATTTCATTCTCATCCATGCATTGTTGGGTCAGAGTCATACAACATAAGTTTCATCTCCATTTCCTTTGAGTAAACAACAGCTCTTAATAACATTGTGCAATTGTAAAATTTATCTAGTAACTCTTTTCTAGGGCTCTATTACACCAACATTTAACTAGGCTAGTGCTTTGGAGTAGGAAGAGAGATACACTCTCCAAAAGCACAAAACACACAATAACATCTTGTGTTAGGGAGTGTTCGTGCTCTTTTCGTCAATGAGTGAGCAAAAAGCGAGCACTTACATGCCTAGTTGGGCTCTTCTAGTCATGACAGCTGCAATGCAAAAGGTTAGAAAGAAAATAGTAAAGGTATGAACAAGAATTAAACAAGAA
>ML799171.1:0-46500 GCA_009831015.1 Picea engelmannii
CATCCATGGTGATTTCCCTCTAAGCTAGAAGGTGATGACTATATATCCTCCATCACATTTCTTTTGAGTTTCGACCACAAACTCCACTATTCAAGCTAAAAAGTTCTCGCACATTCTTCATTGACATGAGTAGAGTTGTTTTTTCCTTGGAATGAGAAGAGGATACTCGTGCTTGCTTTGAGAAATCAATCTTTGATCAACATTAGTGAATATGATCAGATAACTCCACTCTTCATGTTGTTGCATATATCTCTTGGTGAGATTGACATAGAAAAAGACTCGCTTCTTGGTATATAATATTCTTGGAGCAATAGTGGTCCAAAGTCATCTTTTCTAGCTCAGCATTTTTTCGTGCATTTAGTTGAAAATCAAGATTCCACTGCTCAAATCTGGTCACAAATGACTAGGGTATTATTGCAAAGGTTTTTTCTCAACTTTTGTTTTTTTCAAGCTATTCACAATTTCATTAAATAGTTCACTGTAGTATGGTATTTTATCTTTCCAATCTAAATTACATTGTAAACGGGTGCACTTTCGGTAGAGGTCGACACCTCTCTATTTGTTGGTTGCATTGTTAAAGGGTGAAGTTGCAAGAAACCGTGTGAGGTCTAAGCTATGGTCGAGTTGAGGAACTATTAGAGTTACTGAAAATTGACAAAACCACTATGCAATCCATTGTAACATGCTTGCATTTTTAACAAGCCAAAGCATCACTACTGCAAACTCAAACTTGACTTCTTCACGATGCACTTGAGCGAAAGAATCTTCGACAACATTCCAAACTAGTCATTGTTCAAAACCCTATATTCAAAGATGACGAAGAAGATGAGGTTGATTCAGACCAACAACCAGCGCAGTAGCCACTCAGTGAACTAGCCCCAGATTAAAGTGTAGATAAAGTTCAACTTCCTCTTTCCAAGCCAATCATTGGACCTTGGGAAGAAATCAGGCACAACAAGCACAAAATCAGTATCGGATATGAAAAGGATGTCACCTTTCAGAATTAGATTACACCAAACTGATCCATTTCCAGAGTGTGGGACAACTACAAGATGGTTCACATTCACCTAGTCCAGTTCAAGACAATATTCTAATATGCCAACATTGTTAGGGAGTTGGCTACGTTGAAGATTAGTGCTTCGATCTTAATCCTTGCGAGCATTGCAGAAAGAAGAATCATCCTTCAAACAATTTTTTTAACCGTAAGAAATCTGCAAGAGTAAATAACCACTATGGGTGGATGAATTATTGGCAATGGTCATCAATAGTCAAGAAGATATGACAGTCATACCAAAAAATTTACTCTCGACTATTGACGCATCTCGGAGAGAAAAGTTTTGTGTCTTCTCACCTTGTCCCAGACAGGGGGGAACAACATCAATGATTGACAATCAAGCTTCCAGTTTTGAAGTCCCATCAATCGAGCAGTAACAAGCGAGCATGATTGGTTTGTGGTTTTCCTTAAACCACCACTAGTTGAAGACTTACAACTTATGTTAGACATTGGTTTGTGGTTTCCCTCCAATCTCCACCTGGTCGAATAGTTTTAGCTTCTTCTACATCACAATTTATGGTCATGTTTAAACCAACATTGAGAGCACTTCCAATTTTCAGAAGACACCATCTTCAAATTCTAGCTAACTTAGGAAATGTTTTGGGAACCATTAAGCCTGGAGCAGGGTTCCATAGTTTGTGGTCATCCTTAAACCACCAGATTGGTTTGTGGTCTTCCTTAAACCAGCTCCACCATTTAGTAGAAGACATCATCTTCTACTATCCGTTTGGTTTGTGGTCATCCCAAAACCACCATATTTAGAGAGAACATTCAGTCATTGGAAGCTACACACTTCCAGACTTATGTTATCCACCTTCATATTTCAACGCTCATCTTGGACTCATATACACCCCTTCAGATTAAGGGGGGGAATGTTGGAAACATAATATGGTTAGGGTTACTCGGTTGAGGAAATATGAAATGGACTGTTGTAGGGAGTCCAAGAGATGCATTGGAATATGAATCAAATGTTAACATCAATGTATTTATATTTGTATGATTGAATCAATAAATGCACTACACACTTATTTTTATTTGCATGTGTCCAACATGATTCAATGTCCTTAGGTTGTACCATTTCTGTTTCTTTTCTATATCCAATGTAAAATAATTGAAACACATTGTTGATCACTTATCTCAATTATGGCTCAACGATCGTGGTCCCCCCAATAGTGTGGTCATCATTTTCCCTTGATGCAACCTCATGCTACACTACCCCTAGTCCACCTAACTAGATCTCTTTGATTGCTTGCATTCTCTCACTCATTGGTCCCTCCAACTCCTTGGCTATCATTCTCTCCCCTAGTCTAATCCTTATATATTTCTCCAATACCAATCCTTTCTACTTCAACCATGGGTTAGATTTTTCTCCTCACTTCAACAACTCCTCTAACTCCTTCAAGTATGATTTTGTACTCCCTTCTCTATTCATATCTTATTTCACCACTTTCTCTTTTCTCCAAATCTCCTTCATCTTACCCAACCACCACTTTTTGGTTATGGCATCCATTTTTAGATCTCTCTATGCCCTCTCTAGAACTTGTGCTTTCTCTATTGTACCAATCTACCCCTATCGACTTAAACTTGCTATGCCCATACCAATTGACCCCATATGTAGGGACTTACATTTCCATCACTATCAGGTTGAAGGGAATATATTAATTTTTTCTAGGAACATTTTTACCCAAGTCACAACCTCCTTCACTAACTTATTGTGTGCTCCTGTCTTGAATTGCTCCTCAACCCTTGAAAAAATGATTGGTTCAAATCAACTGTGAAATCAATGATATACCCTTCTATAGTTTTTTTACCCAGAAGTAAACCACTCTTGTGACTTCATGATTGAACCTTTGCAACACAACCAAGTTATGGATAGTCCATCAAATTTCTCTCATCTTCTAGGCTAGTTGCAGGTATTCTCCTAGTATTTTTAGCCACTTGAATAGTACCACTAGAAACTCTACCTCAAAAATATCATTACTATCATGATAATCATGCATCCATTGGGATTAATTTCCCTTAACATACTATTTCTAAAAGATATCAACCTTTTTGAACCACCGATCCTCTTTGTAACCCTGGGTCAACTCACCAATCACAAAACTAGAAAACCATATGCACAATGAATGGTCTTGACAACAAAACCATTTGTTGGTTCAATTTTAGACTAGAGATTGCATGGGTCTCTAACATAAGGGTTCCATTGTAGTCTAAGTGTTATCATACTTGATCCATGGGAGGGGAAGATCTCACCCAAAGCATTGTGATAAAATGAAAGATAATATGGTGTTCGTGCAACATGGTAGTAAACACTAATACTCATGTCACCTAAAATGTGATTTCCCAGTCATTATTTATCTTGCTACAACCTACAATTAAACATTAAAAGAAAAACAAAAACTATTCCATTACATTCCACTACTCTACTTGTAGGCAGAAAAAAAATCAAGCAAAGTCAATGTCATTCTTTAGCATCGTTATAAAGTACCAAAATGCAACACCATCACCATATAAAAAAATAAAAAAATAAAAAAATTTAAATGGCACCTTCTTCTATTGATTTTAAGAATGATCCAGTACATTGTTAACCACTTCATATTACATCATACAACAACCATGATCATCTATTGATTAACAACAATCTATTATCCCCCATACCTCCTCTATAGGCACATGCCTTTACAATATATATGTAGCGTACCCAACCTTCCAAGTCGAGTCTCGTCACTGCAAAAAATAACTTAACCCACTAAATATAAATTTAAAAATTCCCTCTACATATACAAGAAAACCAAGGGGAAACAATCCTGTTAGAATTTAAGGTAAAATTATAGACTAGCTAAGAACATAAAATAATTTTAATTTTATTTTCTATGGTAATTCTAGATCAGCAATATACTAAAAACTATGATGTAAAAACTAATAACATAAATTATAGATATTTACCTTAACAAAACAAAGAACATATTTACCTAAGGTGCTTGTTCTTATCCTCTTTTTTGTATGCTCAAAAAAATATTTAAGGGTCATGGATCAAAACCTCAGGGGTAGATCTCATCATGATCTTTTGAACAAATTTTCCAAGAATAACTTTAGGAAAATATTAGAAAACTAACCAACATACTAATCATCAAGTATAAGGTTGAAACAATGACACCACTGTCCAAAATAGAGGCTGAAAAGAGGCCACTAACAACCTTAACAAAATATTTCCAAGAATATAGAACTACTACAACAATAGACATAAATAATATGCAGTTTTAGGGCTGCCTCATCAAACCCTCATTAGGGTACTAAAAAATGTAAGCTAGGTAGCATACACAGGTCACAAAAGGAGGAAAGAGACAACATACAAGTGGCACCAAAAAAGAGATAGTGGTAGCATACAGGTAACAACAACAAATAAGAAGGGTGACACCAACAAAGAAAGGGGGAGGACAACACCAGTAAGGAGCGACAATAGTAAGGGAGAAGAGGAATTGTCCTAAAGGGGGCCACAACCTATACTCGTGAAGAGAACTGATCCAAGGAGGGTTGCACCCTATACCTAGCAAGAGAAACTGATCCAAGGAGGGTCACACCACATACTCAGCAAGAGAAATTGATCCAAGGAGGGCCACACCACATACTCAACAAGAGAAACTGATCGAAGGAGGGCTGCACCACTTCACAACCAGAACAAAGGGAGTCACATCAAAAACTCAGACCAAGACTCATCTTGGAGGAATAAGAATGAGTGAGTGAGTGAGAGGAGAGGTCTCTTCTTTTATAGTTTAGGTGGGTAGGTTAGGGTTTTCAAATTAGCCCTAACTTTAGGGTTAGATTTAAACCCTAAAAAAATAAACAAGTAAACAATTAATATTTTATAATTAAAATATTAAATGTTTAAATTATAAAACAAGTCAAGGAATCAAACCAAAAACCCACATAACAATTAAGGGAAACATAACTCAAGAAAAGGGGGGTTCAAGACAAATTCAACAAGGTAATTTATTCTTTACTGGCAAAATGTCCACATGAGTCTCATGATATAACTTATAATCTTTTATCATCCTAGCATAAGAGGAAGGTCAATGATGTGATCATGTCCCTCTTCTTAACTTCTCTTAGGTATCATGGACCATCCTGGGAGAGAAGAAGATCACACATCATCTCATCTTGGTACTTAACCAAGAAACTTCCTAGTCCTAGACTAGGATACCCCAAAATGCAACTGGGGGACCTAGATCAAAACTAGGGTCGTATCCACCAAGGTACACAACCAAGGATAAATCCAAGCATCGAGTAAGGATTCCGTGGAACACATCCAGGGGCCCTAGAACACATCTAGGGAATTATATCATAAAATTGATTGGTCCTTGACCAAGAACCCCAACAAAACACTGGGGGCCCTCACTAGCATATTTTTTCCATGTCTCTAACTACTTGGTCCCAGACTAACAACCCTAGGAATGTACAGGGGGCCCTAGATCTCAACTAGGGTGTTTGGCATCCTCCCAGAGAATGTCTCTTGCAACTGCATTAATTTTAACACTCCCTCTTAGCAAGAGAGGCATTCTCAACAACACCAAGCTTGTCTCAAAAGTACACAAACTTTGTCAATGATAGGGGCTTGGTCAAAATATCTGCAGTTTGTTCCACCATTGGAACATAATGAATATTGAGAATGTTCTTTTTCACCATGTCCCAAACATAGTGATATCTCATCTCAATGTGTTTCCATCTATCATGAAACATAGGATTCTCGGAGAGATTTATACAACTCTGGTTATCACAGTGAATTATTGTGGGTTCCAACTCAGCACTGAACAAATCTGAGAGTAGATTTCCGAGCCACACTACTTCTCTACTAGAACCACTTGCAACAATGTATTCTAACTCTACAGTGCTTTGGGATATGGAGCCCCGCTTCTTGCTGGACCAAGAGATCATATTTGAACCCAAATTGAAACAATATCCGAAAGTGCTCTTCCAGTCCACTGTAATACCCATCCAATCTAAATCTGTATAGCCATGAAGCATTACACCTCCATTGGACGTGTATCTGAGCCCATAGGCTATAGTCCCTCAGACATATCTGAGAATATGCTTAGCAGTAGCTATATGACTGTGTTTCAGCTCAAACCTGAACTGACTGAGGGAATTCACTACGTAACAAATTTTTGATCTGGTGTGTACTAGATACATAAAGGACCCAATAATCGGACGATATACGGTAAGATCTTCTGGATCTGAACCTGTATCTTGATCATGTAACTTCTTCAGGTTATAAATCATAGCTGTGGTCATGGACTTATAGTCCAACATCCCAAATATGTGAAGCACATCAACTGCATGCCTTATTTGTGAGAGAAAGATCTCACCAGGTTTATGCCACACCTCTAAGCCAAGAAATTAATGCATAAGAACTAAGTCCTTCATTTAAAAATATTTTAATAGCTCTCTCTTAGTCTGAGATATCAAATGTTCCTCTCCAGTAAGAAACAAATCATCCACATATAAAACCAAGATAACAGGATAATTCTTCACAATCTTTATATAAAGATTAGGATCTGCTATACTCTTGGAGAACCCAAGACTCTGAAGAAAATTGTCAGTTCTTCCATACCAAGCTCTCAGAGCTTGTTTCAATCCATACAAGCCTTTATTGAGTTTGTAGACATGTGATTCTTTCCCATGGATCACAAAACCCTCTGGCTGCTCGATATAAACTTCTTGCTCAACTTCACCATTAAGAAAGACAGTCCTAACATCCATTTGATGAAGTTTCCAATTAAAAACTGAAGCAAGAGAGATGATGATTCATATAGAGGTATACCTAGAAACAAGAGCAAATATCTCATCATAATCAATTGCTTCTTTTTGAGAGAATCAATGAGCCACAAATCTAGCTTTGAATTTTTCAACACTGCCACCTATTTCATGCTTTATTTTGTAAATCCATTTAGAGGTTACTCTTGATTTTCCTTGAGTTCTTGGGACCACTTCCCATACATCATTCTTCAATATTGACTTGTAGTCTTCTATCATGTCATCCTTCCACACTTTATGTTTGGAAGTCGCATCAAAGCTAGAAGGTTCTGAGTCAATCACAAGATTCAACTGAGCTATCGAACCTGAGTATTTATCTGACTTCTTTCTTTCTCTAAAAGTACCTTTAGGTGTTGCATTATTTTCTTCTTCCTTTAAAACTTCACAGCACCATGCTGGCTTCCTTTTGACAGGAGGTTTCTCTAGGGGAACCTCAACAGAATCCATTATGGGATCCAATGAAGGCTCTCTGGCCTCCTCCCTCTGCTCATCTGAAAGTTGTGAATCTGAAGGTTTTGGAGATGGAGCTTCCTGCTCCTCTATATCACATGGAAGTTCTATGGAACGATGAAAATACATTTCCTCATGGAAGGTCACATATCTACTGAACTCTATGTAATTTTTCCTTGGTACATAGATTCAATATGGTTTTTAGGTCTCACTGTACCCCACAAAAGTGCCTTTCTTTCCATAGGGCTCTAGCTTAGTCCTCTTTTCTTTCGGTACATGAATGTAGAAAGGAATACCAAAAATTCGCAAATGGTCAACTGAAGGCTTCTTACCAGTGAAAAATTCTTCTGGAGTTTTCTCTTCCATGGATTTATGATGACACATGTTCTAAATATAGACTGCAGTTCTTGCATCTTCGGCTCAAAGAGACAACAGAAGATTCTGATCATACATCATAGCTCTGGTTGCTTCAAAAATTGTCTTTTTCTTTCTTTCTGCAACCCCATTATGTTGGGGATTATAAGGCACAATTAGCTCCCTCTTAATCCCAGAATCCCGCCATAGATCATCATACTTGTGGGAGTCAAAATCTTTTCTATTGTCTGTTCTGAAAACACAGATATCTCTACCTATCTGATTCTCAACAATATTATTAAAATCATGAAATTTACTAAAAGATTCATCTTTAGTTTTCAGAAAATAAATCCAGGTTTTATGAGAACATTTATCAACAAAAAATATATAATAAAGACATACATTCATGGATGGAGAATTCATAGTTCCGCAGAGATCACAATGAATAAGATCTAAGATACCATTAGTTTTTCTATTATTGTGAGGGTAATCTTTCTTTGTATTTTTACCAAGAAAAAAGCCTCTACAAATACTATCATGCTCAAAAGAAAAAAATGGCATACCTGTTACCATCTTTTGCAAACCTGGGAGAGAATTATAGTTAAGATGTCCAAACCTTATGTGCCATAGTTTGTAGGGGTTGATCATCTCATGAGATAATTCTTGAATAACTTGACCAGTGACTTTGTAAAGTCCACCTTCTTGAGCTCTGATTGTCATGGTTGAGCTCATACTTTCATTTGAGGGCCACATAAGATCCTTATAGTTAAGATGTCCAAACCTTATGTGCCATAGTTCACAGGGGTTGATCATCTCATGAGCTAATTCTTGAATACCTTGACCAGTGACTTTGTAAAGTCCACCTTATTGAGATCTGATTGTCATGGTTGAGCTCATACTTTCATTTGAGGGCCACATAAGATCCTTTCCTTTGGAGACAGCTACTAAGTACCCTTTACTTTCTAGAAATGAAACTAAGATACTATTTTTCTTTAATCTAGAAACATAAAGGATTTCTTCAATATGAAATACATTACCTAATTGAAGCTGAAAGGATGTTGATCCAATTCCTTTGATGGCATAAGTTCCATCATCACCCAATTATACCTTCACATTGAACATCTTATCTTGATAGTTCACAAGGTTTTGCTTGAATCCTGTCATGTGCTTGGAGGCCCCGATGTCCACTAACCAAATTTCTTCTGATTTGGTGACAATACCGGAGAGAGATGAAACCAGATAAATTTCTATGCGTTGTTCTTGTTCTTTAGTATCATCTTTGGTTCTCTTTATTTGAGGCTCTTCTTCCTCATTTGCAACTGAAGCATGGAACCTGCCTTTTTGTTTCTGCTATGAAGGAGACTTCCTGCAGTATTTTTCATAATGACCTAGCTTGTTACAGTTAAAGCATCTTACTTTAGATAAATGAGAGTGAAAGTGACAGTGCTTACCTTGAGGTTTCTTACCTTTTCCTTTGTGCTGAGGAAACCTCTTCCATTTCTTATGTTTGACTGAAAGAGCATGGTCTTTCACCATTGAGGGTTCATTTTTTCTTTTAATTGTACCCTCTTCTTCTAAGAAATCATGCCATAATCTCTTGAAGTTGGATTGAAATTATCTTCCATTTATTGATTAGAGAAATGTCTCCCATGATTTAGGAAGACCATCTACTGTTGTTTATCTAAGGTCATCATCATCTACTACAACTCCAATTGTTGCAAGTTGATATCTTGTTTGGGAAATTTTGGAAAAGAAGGAAGAGATAGTTTCATACCTAAGAAATGTACCCCCTTCAGTGCTATTATTCCATCTAGTTGTACCATTCTTTTATCAGGGATGACCTAAGGAATGTGTTAGGTACTATATCTATTATATTAAGATGAAAATGAAAATACTATAGAAAATACCAACAAAACAACAAAATGTAGAGAACCACAACACCAAAAATGATACCTAGTTTATTGATAGAAAGCAATGTACACTTGCCTCTTTGAGGGGGAAACCTTTAGTAGAGTAGCACTCTATTACAATAATTCTCAAGACAAATATTTATCATTCCTTCTACTCCTATTTATACTAAATCTATCTTCAAAAGAACAATATAGAAAAATATCTTTCTAGAAGTGAAAGCTTCTATTAAGTCTTCTTACATTAGACCTATTCACATTATTAGCTAGGCCTTATTTATTGATAACGACCTTTATTATATGGAAAATATATTATTATTCCTACATGAGGGGTTAGGGAGGTTAGGTCCCTAACATTCCCTCCCCCTTGAAAGATATCTTTTTCCTCAAGTCTTGAGATGAGGAAATTACTACAGAATAGTAGCCGACTCCCAGGTGGCATCTTCTAGTGGAGTATCCTTCCATTGAACTAAAAATTCCTTGATGGTGCGTTGATGAAGAAAATGCTCTCACTGGTACAATATTGTTCTTCATCCAACTCTAGTCAATTGGTCTGGGTCTAGAACTTAGTGCCCATCACTTTATTCAAGCATGAGACATGAAAAACAGGATGTAGATTAGAGTGACTAGGTAAGGCTAACTGATAGGCTACTAACCCCGCTCATCTGAGTATAGTATAAGAACCATAAAATTTGGGGGCAAGTTTCTAACAGTGTTGGGATTGAAGTGAAGTTTGTGTGTATGGTTGGAGATGGAGAAACACCTGGTCCCCTTCAACAAATTAACATTTAGAATGACCTTGATCTACCTATTTCTTCATTTGATTCTGATCCATGGCCAAATTTTCTTTGAGAGTATGAATAATAGTCATCCAAATTGTCATATTGTGGTCAACCTCCTAAACCTTAGAGACACCTAGAATCTATGGGATAAATGATGGTGGCATTTATCTATAGACTACTTCAAAGGGAGTCATGAGAGTGGTAGTATGGTAAGAGGTGTTGTACAACCATTCAGTCAGGGGAAACCACTGCACCCATTGATTTTTTTTTTTCTGACGCAAAACAAATCAAATATGTTTCCAAACACTTGTTGATTGCTATAGTTTTTCCATCAGTTTGGGGATGATAGGTGGTGTTGACATGCAATTGGGTTCCCTGGAGCTTGAATAATTATTGCTATAAATTTCTAGTAAAAGTTGGATCACGGTCATAAACAATAGAATGAGGCATGCCATGGAGTTTGAAGATATTATCCATAAAAAACTTGATCCATTGTAGAGGCTATGAACGGGTGTTGAAGAGCACAAAAATGAGCATATTTGGAAACACAATCTGTGGCCACCATGACGAATGACTTATTGTCTGATTTAGGTAAGCCAACAATGAAATCCATGAAGATTTTTGTCCAAATACTAGGTGGAAGTGGAAGCAGTTGGAGTCTTCCAGGAGTTTTGACAATCTCACCCTTATTGCATTCATAGATATCACATTTGGCCACAAAGGCATGGATGTCTTGTTTCATACTATCCCAGGAAAAATAATGTTTGACCCGCTCATAAGTTTTAGCAAAAACTTAATGCCCATCTGTAGGTGAATCGTGAAACTTAGAGAGCACCATGTATTTAAGAGTTGATTATTGGCTTAAATAAATATGACCTTTATAGTGAAGCTCTTCATTTTTCCAAGAGTACCCTGGAGAAGCTTGAGGATCCTGTTGCAATTTTTGGATTAGGATGGAAATTTTGGGGTCTTTCCACCATTCTTGGAAAACATCCTGGAGCTAATCTACGAAAATGAATGAAAGGGAAAAGAGGGACCCTTCTTCTTCATATTGTTGGGAAAGGGCATCGACCACTACATTTTATTTTCCCTTCTTGTAGATGATCTCATAATCATACCTAAATATCTTGGTCACCCATTTTTGTTGCTCCAGGTATGAAATTCGTTGTTCCAGGAAATACCTGAGGCTTTGATGATCCATTTTAATTTGGAAGAATTTCCCTAGTAGATAAGGGTTCCAGAGATCAACAACATGCAAAATAGCCAACATTTCCTTTTCATGGATTGATTGGCCCAAATGTCACTCTGAGAACTATTTTCTGGTAAAAGCCAAAGGTCAGACATATTTCATGAGGAATGCCCAGATGCCTCTCCTTGATGCATCACATTCTAGAACAAAGGTATTGGTGAAGTCAGGTAGTGCTAGGTGTTATCATCGAAAAATTGCTCAGCATAAACATAGACAATGGATGAAGAAACAGTCAGCACAATCACACCATACTACCAATAATTATGGAAGGATTACATTAAGTTTGGAAATATAATAAAAAAACTATACAACAGTGGTTCTAAAATTCCACGCGTATTCAACACAATCAGCGTGTGCAATTTGCACAGGCTAACACAACGTAAAGCGTGCACAGTGCACGACCCACACGACTAAAACTTGGAAAACCTGTGTGGATGCAGAAACGACTCATTGATTATTTTGGTTAGGCCTCAACTACTTATGGGATGGAGTGGATCTCCCCCATACCCAAAATTTCCCCCAAATGCTTCCTTGGGATAATTAAAAGGGATGGGAGGTACCTCCAAAGGCCCCCTATTCATATTTGAAACTAGTATGGAAAAAGATTTTCATCCTCCTATAAATAAAGGGCCATTATATGCAAAGAAGAAGAAAAAAATTGAGTATTGTTATGTTGTTCAATTTGTCTTTGAGAAGCCATCTTTCTCCTAGAACTCTTTGAACATTCATAGCAAGAGTTGCACCTCTCTCCTCTTGAGAAGTTCAACTATTGATTCTTCAACATTGTATTTTCATTTTCAGCCATTGTTAGAAGAGAAAAATCTTGGTATTTGAGGACTCAAGATCCTTCCAAAGGAGAAAGAGGGGACTCATAAGTTCCCATATTTCTCCAAGTTGTTATTAATTAGAAGATTAGTCTCATTTGGTAGATATTTATTGTGTCTCTTTCTTGCATCAATTTTAGTTGTTACATGCTTAGTTTAGTTTTATTTCTTTGTTGTTCATTTATTGTTTTCTACTTGTACCACTAATCAACTAACAAATTTTTTTGTTGTCTTGCTAGCCTAACTATATAGTTGAGAGACTTCTTTTTTCTCACCCAAGTGACAAAAAGAACCCAACAGATTGACAACCATATTGGGGAGTTGGATCAAAATACTCCCCAATTAGGCTATTAAATTTTTCTTTCTCACTCATTTGTGTTTTTAGGGGTTAAAAAAAGCCTATTCTCACCTTCAGAGAGCAGTATTTAATCCCACATTGACTGAAATTGTTCAAAATTTTTGTCCTACCAACTTCTCTGTGTGTGTGCAGGTTTCAGGAAAACAATTGAGTAGTCCATGCACATGCTCTATGTTATAACTCTTCAAACCTATACTCCACACTTTGTGCATGACGGTTTCTAGTTTAGTTGTGCACTGGTCTTGTTTTTGCTAAATTTTAAGGCTTGAGCAATTCACTTCCACTAAGTAGTTTAGATTTGATTTATGCACTGTTGTAAAAGCAATTAATAGCAAACTTGGAGATCCACTCTTGCATACATAGCTTAAAACCACACATAGACATTTAGGGAGGATAAAAATAACCTTTTCATCTTTTACTTCCTTACTTGCCACATGGATGGCCTAAATCTTCGCATGTGAATTTCAGTCTCTGCTTTTATTTTACAAATTCATCACACTAATCCAGGACTAGAAACTTATTTAAGTAATCTTGGAGTATGCTCTTTCCTCGCACCCTATTGTGATCTTGGAAATCATAAAAGAGATTTCCTAAACAAGTATTCATCTCCCTTAAATAAAATCAACCAATCTCTAGGAGAGGCCAATACCTCTTAGCTTATTTTGAAACTTAAATCTAAGACTTGTAAGGGCCCACACATGCCCACATGTGCACAATCTTAGGATAGTTTCAAATTTCTAGAGTAACCCACTTAGGAATTTTAAAGCATTGTAAGGGCCCATACATGCCCGTATGTTCACAATCTAGGGATAGTTTTTAATCTTTCTTAGATTAAGAAACATCCCAGGGAGATAAAAGAGTCAAAGTAAGGATTTCGATATCCACCATTTTATCTTAAGATTCTTTCATTTGCAAGGGTCATTTGAACAAATTTAGTAAGTTATATAAACAAGACAAGTAAAATACCACACGATGTCTACCATGTTAAAATATTGAATCTAACTTATTAAAAAACTTTTTCACCATCACCACTCCTTGCACACACTCTCACTCACTCAAAAAACGTTTTGCTAGATACTTCAAACTCTTTATTGGGATTCACTTGTTTAGTAAAGATTCTTTTGGCACACCATCATAAAAATGAAGTTGGTCCATGACCCCAACTTCACATCCTACTCTCACATTCTAAAAACAACAATAATCAACCCATTTTCTAACCTCCACAGGAGGAACACAAAAGAATTTGGTAGTTTAAGTTACGATTTTGGGGATAGGAATCCAAATAACTCCTCATCATCATTTCTCACTTGAAACTTAGAAAGTTGTGAATTAGGGTGCCAAAATCCTCCCACTCAAGAATTCCTATACCGTAAGGCATGGAGACACCCGTGAACGTTCGAAGGCTGAGGTCCAGTTTTTTTTTGCATGCCTCCTTGGGTTTACCCAACCCTTGGAAAGCATTCAGCTTGTGATCGATTTTTGAGGCCGAAAATCGAAATGTCGTGCTTGATGGAGGTATCTTAGTATCCCAATCTAGGATTTATCTACCCAAGGTGGTTATTTATCTACCTCGGGCATATTTTGAATGAATGTTGGGAAATATCGCCAGTACTTCAGGGATATGCCCCCTTCACCCCTCATTATAATTGACTATTCATCCCTTCACTAGATTCTCCTCAAGTGGTTTTTGGCCCCACTATTGAGTGATTTTTTGGAGGTCCAGTGTTATTGGAGAGGAAGGATGTTATGTCAGATAGGACACATGCACTTGTTGTTTGATTTTTATTTTCCCACACGAAGTTACAAAAATCCCAAACTACCTTTCACATTTTTTTGATGTATGATTCTCATCACTTAACTACATATAGTTTATGAATACATTTTTTTAAATTAATTTGAAAGAAATTTTTCTTATCATTCTTCACCACCGTTTACACACACCCACCTCTAGGCTAGAATCATAGGGGAGCCATAGTATCCCTATCGTTCTAAGCGCTTAATAAAATTACCCCCAATTTTGGGTGGTGTTACTAATTTTTCTACTACATCAACAATACCACCACATACTCCAGTTAGTGCTATGGTACTAGGCTCATGATTTCTAGGGGACACTTTTCTTGGAATCAATATCTAAAGTAACTCACAAACAAACTCTCCACCACAAGGAGGTGGAGCTCAAAATTTTTCACAAAGTAAATCTCCCAAGGAACCACTTCCTTTCATACCATGGCAGGACCCACCCCCGTAATGTCCTACTTGGCTTCACTCAATATCACATATCTAACCAAACTGAAAAATGATCGGGTTACCTATACATTGTTCTTCCAGATGCTCCTCGTCCTTTTCCATTTGTTCAAGACAAACCTGGAACATAACATGTCGTTGATGGGTTGATTGGCTCCATGGCTCATATTCAACCACACGCGCAGCCGATACCCAAATATGTGACCAATCCATACTTTCCACCATATGGGGGAGCTCCATCTTACCCTCCCCCACCACCCCTTCCACCATTCATGGAATCTCCTCTTCCTACCATGGGTACACATCTACCCACGTCCCTTCTCCAACCAATACCCATCCTGCAACTGGTTCCCCCACCAACAACTTCATATCCACCCAGTAATAATGGAGCCACCTCCACTTCTTACAACCCATATGGAACCCCACAAGGTAATCCATATTATCCTTTTTTAGGTCCTCCCCATCCTTTTTTACCCACACATCGACAACACCAGGCAAGGGTCAAATTTATCCAACCTTTCCCTCTCTAACAAGTTCAAGATTTTGAACAGTTGAATATATCCAACCCACCCCACCAACCCAATAATAATTGGAAGAAGGCAAAGAATAAGAACCAAGGAAAAGGTGGGAACCCTCCACAACAAAATCCCCAAGCTGGGGGAAACCAATGCCAACCACAACCAAATCATAAAGGGGGAAATATCAATGGACAACCATGCTAAGGGTGAAATAACAATCTTTGAACCAACTACCCTTATGCATTATGTGGAGAATAAGGCCATTACACTAACCATTTCCCCCAAATCACTAAATACAAACATATGAAGGACACCATGAATCCCCAGTGGGCACCTAACCCCCAAGGTCCACCATAAGGACCTACCACTTATATACCACCACCACCATCAACGGTATTACAAAACTGGATCCCACACCAAGGAGTCATTAACACTAAACTAGATGTGGACCAACGCCCACATCCACAGGGGTAGTTCCCTCCACCCGACTAGTCCCACTTTGGTAAAACCACTGACTGCAGTATCCTCCTCACCACTGAAGAGGAAATCCTCTTACAAACTCGTAGTCGCCAATATGGTATACCCCTTGATCCATCACCCACTACCTTGGACGGTCCACAACCACCAACCGAACAACCTTTGATGATCCCTCATCCTAACACTAAATCCATTGCCCGCATGCATCGCACACCATTGTGCAGGAATGTGCATAATCCCCATGCTCGAGAATCCCATAGCTACAGTCTTATTGATGATCGCACTGAATCACCTACTACCATGTCAGCTATGGAATTCCTCTAGACATGCTCTTCCCAACGAAAAGCATTACTCTCACAATTGATGGAAGTAGATCCCGCAGACACCCATCTAATCACATTTGAATTAGACAAATCATACCCTTGAATCCAATACTTAGTCACATTCCAAATTCCTGTCAAAATCCATAATATGACTGTCCATCGTTGCATCATAGATGAATGAGCATCTAGTTTCATCATGTCCAAAACAATATGGCAACAACTCGGTTCACCCAAGTTAGTCTCCTCATCCATCACCCTTCGAGTGTATGATGGTATACCATCCCAACTAGAGGGCTTGTACCAAAATGTTTTAGTAGAATTAGGGAGCAAGACAATCCTCATCGACATAGAGTTCATCAACGCCTAGTTGGATTACAATATCCTTTTTGGCTAGAGCTACATGTATGCCATGCAGGAAGTAACTTCATCAGTCTTCTTGATCTAGATTTTATGAGCAGAATGAAATTAATACAGATTATTCTTAAAATATGGTTAACACAGAATAACATATATACAGTAAAACTGGCTTCTATTCAATAAGGAAATAAGCTGAAACTGTAAAATGCAGTGGAAAACAAGCTTGCTAGAATGGTGGCAGCTTATCTCTGAGAAGAGATGTGATGACTACACTCATTCGCAAGAATATGATTACAATGAGGATTTGAAGGTATTTTTAAAATAAACAGGAATTTCAAAAACCCTAGACATACAAAAACCTAACCCTAGGATATGAAGCGCCAAAAGTCATGTGGGCCTCATTGGGGTAAGTTAGTACATCTTTCTAGGGTCGTCACTTTTTCATACGATCTTCGTTTTAGGTGCATGGTAGCCCGTTGGAAATCTCTATCCGAGGAGTACACATTTTTCCATTAGACACTAAGTACGTTTACATTCCAACTACGGTGAGCCCTAAAAACGTTGTTTAGGGCCTCAAAATGGCCCCAGAAGTCAAGGACTCGAAAACTAGGAAAAAAATGCCAAACTGGAAAACTACCAAAATGAGCCACTTGGAATAGGTGGGAGCCCACCGAAATCCATATGGATCAATCCTCCCCCCTTAGGAAGCAATGGTATCCATTTCATTGAGTCCCCCCATCAGATGAAGAAATTTATGTTGAATTTGGCCCCAAGTGAGCCACTTTCCTTGGTGTAGGCGTTGCCTTGTTTTGAAAACTCGATAAAGATGGATATTTTGTTGGAGATTTCCCTTGATATTTGTGTCCACAATCTGATCACTGGATTCCTATTATATGCAGTCAGGGTTGAGCTCTGTTGGTGTCAATTTGTTTTCTATCTTTGAGGTGTCCAATAATGGTGAGAAATAAGGCCGAATGAGATCCACGTTGAACATTGGGTGCAGGCCAAGGAAAGGAGGAATATTGAGCTCAAAATCTGTTGGCACAGGGGTAGACCCAGGGTTGAACTCTAACAACGCATAAACAAACCCTAACTATTGGCCCTTACGACAACACCTGCAAAGTAGATGAAGTCTCACCTAAAGTAGCAATAGGGGGGTTGCAGGACACAGGTGTCTACAACCAAAGGAAATGCAAGATGATTAAAAAAAAAAACACAAAATAGCCCAAATATTCTTAAAAGTATTATGCCTAACTTTTTGAAGTAAGTTATATCCTTTTATCTTCAACAAGAAAAATAACAGTGCAATAAGAATATAAAAGGCAATAAATAACAAAGCATCAACCGCATGGAACAACAAGATTTTAAGTGGTTCACCGTCTCCCTAGGGCCACGTCCACAAAACTGTGTTTATTGATAGAATAAATGAAAATATACAGTTCTATCTGCACACTCAGCTGTAGATCCTTCTCTCTCTTCCTCTTTAATTCCTATCCCTACGCACCCAACTGTAGAGTGGATCTTCGCACCCAACTGAAGACCCAAAATACAAGAATACCCTAAAACATAACACTTTTACATCTCAACACCACTACTACTTCTCATCTCAACTCTTCTAGAAATCCATTTATACATTCTATGACTCTTAGAAAACCATGGATAGAAGCCTGGGTGCCAAAACCCTAGGTTCTAAAACCCTAGGTCCACATAACCCTCATTTTAAGGACTTCACTGACCTATTCTTCCTTCTTCTCCACAAAATTGTCCAAAGCACCGATTAGCATCTTCTTCCGCTTGCTGACTTTTCCACGATCTATCTTCTTTGCTTCTTTTTCTTCCTTGATATTCTCTTTCAACAACTTTCTTTTCTTTACTTCGTTCCTTCTTTTATGATTCTTTAACCACTTTGACCCTTCCTCGGTTTGTGTGCCTTTCGTGCACTTCATACTTTGTCTTTCTTATTCTCTTTCTCCCTTAATACATGACTAAGGGCCAGCAGGCCCTCATCACTCACATGTGACTCGTCCTGAGTCACTGCAGGGTTGATCCTTCTGTATTACTTCGATTGCAGACTACGCAGAGAAGCCTATGCTTTCTTCTCTATCCCTCCCTATCGTGTGCAGACTGTCTTTTTTGTGTCTGGTACCCAATTTCAACTGCACCTGGTACCTAGAACCTTATTCCTTTGCTTTAACTGAGAGTTGTGAGGCAGTTGGTTGTCACAATACATCTTCAACCGGCTCCCATTTACTAAACCATCCTTCCATTATCCATTAAGAGTCTTCAATTGCGCATCTCCACCTTCTGTAACATAGACAACCTCGAATGGCCCAAGCCAATGTGTTCTGAACTTTCCTCGATGCTTCATGAACTTGTTGTCATATAAAAGTACCAAATATCCTTGTTTAAATGCTTTCTTCTTTATATGTCTGTCATGGTAAGCCTTTTCTCATTCTTTTTGTACCTGCTGATGAAATTCTATAATGAACTTGTCTTCCTCTAGTTCCATCAACTACGCAAGCCTGTCTTGAACAACGTCAGTGTCATCCATACCTGTAAATGCTGCAATTCTTAAATTAGGAACCAAATATTCCATAGGTACCACTGCTTCTAGGCCATAAACTAACTTGAAGGGAGTTTGCGTTGTTAAATGTTTTCAAGTAGTTCGATAAGCCCATAACACTGCTGGAATTCTCAAATCCCAGTCATATCTGTTAACACTGCAAATATTAGTCAAAACTGTCTCCAAAATCTTATTGAAAGCTTTGACTGTACCATTCGCCTGTGGGTGATATGGTGTGCTCTTCTGATGGTGAACTTCGAACTCCTAAGTCAAGCCTTCAACAGTTTTTTTAATGAAGTGTGTGCCTTGATCACTCATAAGTATCTTCAGGGATCCAAATCTAGTTATGATATCATCAAAGAAGAACCACGTAGTTGTAGCTGCACTACAGTCTTTAACTGTTGTTGCTTCTTCCCATCTGGTCAAATACTCTGTAGCAGTGATGATATATCGATCTCATGTGTGATTTTCTGGTGGGTTGATAGGTCCCACAAAGTCAATACCCCATTTCTCAAATGAGTTTAAATTAAACTGAGGTTCTAAATGCATCTCATCCCTTCTATAAGGCTTCCCTACTCTTTGACATACATCGCAAGCTCTGTAGTATTCCTTCGCATCCTTATGTAAAGTGGGCCACCAGAGGCTAGCTCTGAGAATCTTCTGGGTTGTTGATTTCCCTACATAATGTCCTCCTGCGATGCCTTCATGTGCTTTTGCAAGAATCAATGGTATTTTTGACTCCATAACACATCTTCTTAAGATCTGATCTGGACCCATCGTATATAACTGCCCATTTATAAGTTGAAAATCTGCAGCGCAGACTATCAACTCTTTCTTCTGAATAACTGTATACTCACGAGGTTCCATTCCCGTGGGAAAGAACTGGACTATCTTGATGAAGTGATCATCAACTTTCCTGATGGCCAACAACTGTGAATCTAGTAGTGTATCATCCAAACTGGTAGGTTCCTCTCCATGTTCTAACCTGGATAAGTGGTCATGTCCCTTATTCATTCTTCCTGGCTTGACCACAATCTCAAAGTCATGCTCCTGGAATAATAATATCCATCTACATATTATTCCCCCCAATAGTGGCTTGTTGACTAAGTACTTCAATGCAGAATGATCAGTAAACATTTTAAAATGTCCTCCCAACAAGTAGTGTCTAACCTTCTGCAGCGCATATACCATTGCTAAGCCTTCTCTTTCAATGCTAGTATAATTCATTTCAGATGTAGAAAGCTTCCTGCTAGAAAAGGATATAGGGTGGTCAATATCTCCTGCACTTGGTTGTGCTAAAAATGCTCCTAATGCAATGGATGAAGCATCAACATGAACATGGAATTCCTTACTCCAATCTGGAAAAACCAAAATAGGCGCAGTGATCACTTTCTACTTTATTGTGTCGAAGCTCTGTTGGCATTCCTTTGTCCATTGAAACTTAATATCCTTCTTTAATAGATTCTCCATAGGTGTTGTTATTTGTGCGTAACCCTTAATAAACTTTCAGTAGTATCCAGTGTGTCCCAATGCAGTGCGCAACTATCTAACCAAAGTAGGAGGAGGTAGATCAACAATGATAACAATCTTGGAAGGATCTACCAACAACCCTTGCTTACACACAATGTGTCCTAACAACACTCCAAAAGGTGAAAAGAAAATACATTTCTTCAAGTTCAAGGAAATCTGACATTGCCTGCGCTTATCCAACATTAATCTCAAACACTCAATATGATCTTTCAATACACTAAAAATGATCGAGTCATCAAAGTATGCCTCCAAAAACTTATGTAAAAATTCCTTAAATCCTTCGAACACCACCCTGGAAAAAATGGTTGGTGAATTATTCAAACCAAAAGGCATCACAATGTACTGAAAAGAACCCCATTCTATTGCAAGTGTAGTCTTATGCCTGTCCTCCTTAGAAATTTTGATCTGGTGATAGCCTGAAAATCCGTCTGTGAATGAATAAATTTCTTGTCCTCCTACATTATCTAGAACTTCATCAATAAAAGGTGTAGGAAATGGATCATGTAAACATGCATCATTCAATTTCTTTAGATCTACATAGATTTTGATTTCTCTTGTCTTCTTATCTTGGACCACCATAGGGATGATCTATTTAGATTCTTCAACTAGTTCTATAATTCCTTCTTCCAACATTCTATCTAATTCAGTCTTAAATTTTTTCTTGTACTTGGGATTCAGTCTGTAAGGCCTCTACTTGACTGGCCTTGCATCTTCTTTCAAAGGAATCTTCATTTCTCCCATGGTCCCTTTAATTCCCTTCATTTCTGTGAACTTGGTTGGAAACAAGTCCCGATACTCATGCAATAGTTCTGTAATATTACTAATAGTAGCATCATCCCAATAGTCTCCAACATTTTCCAACTTAGGTTCTTTATCTCTTCCAATATTAACCTTATTAATTTTAATAGGCTACCCAACAAAAGGTAATTCAATCCCTGGCTCTTCTATATCTCTTTGTCCTTTAGTTTCTGAAATTTTCACATTCCTAGGGTCATCATCCTCATCAACATTAATATTATAACAACCCTGTAACCGTTGAAGAGGTGCAGTACATTCATCTTCTTCTTGTTCTAGAGGGGGGTTAGGTGCCTCCTCAAAGACCTTCTGTCTTACAATTTGTAAAGCCTGGTCTATTGTGGGGTATTGAATTTCAAATAGGAACGTAGTTATAAAGTTATGGGTCATACCATACCAATCTGTAGTGACTAAGCACAATTCTTCTTGAAGATACCAATGGGCACATAATGAACTTATGTACCCATTGTTCTTTAGGAATGTTTCTCTAGGCTTCCTCACAACTTCACACATGGTCCTTAGGACAATTCTGACCTGTGTATAGAACTTCACAACCTTCAACTTGGTCTGAAAAGAGCACTGTCAAAAAGGTGCAACATTGTACCCACTCCACGATGTTCTTCTTGTGTGTTTCCCTCCATCTAGCTAGTGTTGATTTCAAGGCTTCATCTAGTGCCAACAAACTCTGTTGTACTGGTACAATTCCTTCAAATTCAAATAGAAATGTATCTAAATTATTCAAGACATCAAATGTAGGAAGATTAATTACTTTTGTGCCAATCCAACGAACTTCCTTAGTTAATCTGGCACACCTCCACGTAGAGACTTCATACATTCTGTTCTACCAATTTTCCAATGCTTCTTATGAATCTGACGAGCATGCACTTTCACTTTTCCAACTTAGATTTCCATCTATTGTAGGGTTAATATAATCCTATTTTCCTGCTGTCAGTTTATAGATGTTCTCTATCTCATAGGCGCGATCTTCTTCTTCTATAGGTTATGTGTATCTGCGACCTTCATCGGGGTCAAGAGGTGCAATGACCGTAAGTCCATCACCTTCAAATTCCATTCTTCTCTTTTTCAGGTCAATAACAGTTGAACTGTCGAAATCCCAATCAATACTCAACAACGTAGGATAGGGAAAACTATCATCAACAATATTGATCACTTCGAAGTCTGCAAATGTCCTCACTCCGTCGATGTCCACAGGGACATGCTCTAGTCTTCCAAAGGGGCTCACTTCCTGCTGATTAGCCATCCTGAGCCTAATAGGAGAGTAAATCAATTTAAGGTTTCCCATCAATGCCCAAGTCTGGTTCTTCATAACATTTAATTATAATCCCAGATCGAGGTCCACATAGTCCATGTCGTAGTCTCCAATCTAAGCACTAAGGTGCAGTTCCTTTCTTTTCCACATTCTTCTATATACTTCATTCATATCTCTACTCAACAGAGGATCTACTCTTCCAACTTAGGCTTCTTGAACTCTGCACTCAACGTAGTCTTAATGACATTCAACGCTTTAGGCTGTACAAATGTTGTAACAAACTTTATATACTAGCTCAGTGCATGGTCTCTCAAGGTAGTACTAAACTAAGCTCTCTTAACAGATTCAACGATGACTTGCTTAATGCTCCATACAGCTTCTCATAAGAACCAGTGTTGGTCAGGATCCTCAGATCCATATCCTCTGAAAATATGTAAACTCATTTCATATACCATTGATTTTCCTTTATTTCTCGACTGAGTCTGTACTAAACTGCTTGTGACAGTACTCTGAGTGCTCTAATTTCTTTGGCTACTCTAGTTACTCTGTTACTTTGGTTACTTGGTGCTACTAAAACAACAAGAGGAGTAGCAATACTTACTTTGATAGTAGGCACAATACCTGAAGTTCTTGTTTCTTCTCAGTGAGGTCCTTCAGTCTCTACTTCCTCTGCCCTTACGAACTCTAAATACTCTTCGTCTGATAGCTCTTCTTCTTATCGATTATAGAATCCTTCTTCTTGTGCTAATGGCCCATAACTCTGATTAAACAGGTTCGCAAGAGGAGTCTTTCTGAATGATCTCCCACTACGCGTGTGTCCATCCTCTGTGTCACTGTCGCTATTTGGATTCTTGAAAATTAGCTTTAAAATCCAACTGATTACTGTATCTTTAAGATATTTTTCTCATGCAATAACATCTTAATCTTCAACTTCAAAAAGTGTAGAAAATTTCCTCTAGGTCCCTTGAAGAAATACCTCTCTACTTGACTATATGATTCCACGCTGTCAATAGAAAATTCAGTAATGTACCCTCCAATAGTGTTTTCAAACTAGAGATCCACTGCCCTTGACACAATGTTATCAACTTTCTTGAATTTATTAATCAACTCCGATGTCCAAACCACAGGTGGTCTAGATCTGATTTCAAAATGAGTGTCTTCTAGTCTGGCTAACCACTCGTACAACTCCTGATGAACTCTTGCAAAGAAAATCTTGTGCACATCAGTAAAGATGTATCTTCCCAACCAGTATTTTGTACTAATGCAAGGGTTCTTTTTCTGAGCTTTGGCAAAGTCCCTTTCTTGTTCTTCTATCCAAGTCTGAATTTATGTCTTCGATCGAAACCACCTTAACATTCCCTCAAGAATATCCCGGTCCTGACAACAAAACCATTTGTTGGCATAAGGGCAGACCCAAGGTTGAACTCTAGTAGCACACCAACTACCGGCCCTTATGGAAACACCTGCAAAGAAGATGAAGTCTCACCTGGAGTAGCAATAGGGGGGTTGCGGGACACATGTGCCTACAACCAAATGAAATGCAAGATGATTCCAAAACAACAACACAAAATAGCCCAAAGATTCTTAATAGTATTATGCCTAACTTCGCGAAGTAAGTTATATCCTCTTATCTTCAATAGGAAAAATAACAGTGCAATAACAATATAAAAGGCAGTAAATAACAAAGCATCAGCCACATGGAAAAACAAGATTTTACGTGGTTCACCCTCTCCCTAGGGCTACGTCCACAGAACTGTGTTTTTGGATAGAATAGATGAAAATATACAGTTCTATCTGTGCACTCAGTTGCAGATCCTTCTCTCTCTTCCTCATTAATTCCTATCCCTACGTACCCAACTACAGAGTGGATCTTCGCACCCAGTTGAAGACCCAAAATACAAGAATACCCTAAAACATAACACTTTTACATCTTAACACCACTACTACTTCTCATCTCAACTCTTCTAGATTTCCATTTATACGTTCTATGACTCTTAGAAAACCATGGACCAAAGCCCAGGTGCCAAAACCCTAGGTCCACATAACCCTCATTTTAAGGAATTTGCCAACCTTTTCTTCCTTCTTCTTCATGAGGTGCTCCAAAGAACCCATTAGTGTCTTCTTCCACTTGTTGACTCTCCACGATCTATCTTCTTTGTTGCTTTGTCTTCCTTGATCTTCTCTTTCAACGACTTGCTTTTCTTTACTTCGTTCCTTCTTTTATGCTTCTTTAACCACTTCAACCCTTCCTTGGTTTGTGTTCCTTTCGTGAACTTCATAATTTGTCTTTCTTTTTTGATTTCTCCATTAATACATGACCAAGGGCCAAAAAAATAATTATCACCCAAAATCTTGGTGATGGTGTACGACCCATAACAGAGTGGGTGAAGCTTTTTATGGGGACCTATAAGGCATTCTTTCTGCAAGTGCAACCAAACTTTGTCACCCACCTGAAATGTATGTGGCACCCGTTGTTAATCATGACGTTGCTTGTACTTGTCATTGGACTTTTGTAGGATATCGTAAAGCTATTGGCGGATGTACTAGATCTGATCAATGAACCGGGTGGCTTTGTCAGCTTCAATTGGAGCAGGAGATGAGTTGGTTGAGGTGACCACAAGGGGTAGTGAAACATCTATGGGACCCAATGGTTGGAATCCCAACCCCACCTGAAAGGGGTTGTGGCCAACTGAGCTATGCAAGGCTTGATTGTAGCTATGTTGAACATAGGGATGACTCTCATCCCATGTGTGAGGGTTCTTGTAATTATACATGCACAGGATATGCATGATCATTCGATTTATGACCTCGGTTTGTCCATCTATCTGGGGGTGGAAGGTCGTGGATTTGGTGAGATTGGTGTCCAACAGTGACCAAAGGCTTGACCAAAATGTGCTGAGAAATCGACTATCCTGATCTGAGACAATGGTTTTTGGTATTCCAAAATGTACCCAAACTCATTCAAAGAAGAGCCTTGCAGTGGCCTCTGTTGTGATGGTCTTCTTGCAGGCAGACATAATTGCCATCTTAGAAAAGCGATCAACAACCACAAAAACACAGTCATTTCCCTGCTTGGTGGATAGGAGGCCTAACATGTAGTCCATTGAGATGGATTCCCATGGCCTATCAGGAGTAGGTAGAGGGGTGTACAAGCCCTGTTTCTTAGTGGTCAGTTTGGAAATAGAACATGCAGTGTAGGACCCGATATACTTGATAACATCCTGTCAAAGTTTCGACCAGTAGAAATGTTTCTCCAACATTGCCATTGTATTTTTGACACCGAAGTGTCCTGCCACCCGACTTTAGTGGGTTTCGCATATCAGCTTTGCTCTCTCACTTGATGGAACACAAATATGGCCTAGACGGAACATCATCCCATCCTGAAGATGGAAATTAGCAACAACTGCATTTGTGCCCAACATTTGGTAAGTGGTGGTGAAGTCTAGGTCTGTCTCATAGAGTTGGGGCCATCTAGAGGTCTCGTGGCCGCAAGAGTCTAGCACCGTGGTGAGTGTTGGGATTGGTGGTCTGCTAAGGAAATCAACGACGTGGTTGGTGCTTCATGTTTTATACTTGATGTTGAGGTGGAATTGTTGTAGATATGTGGACCACTTCTGATGGTGGTCATTCTGCAATTTGCCTTCTGTCTGCATGAACTGCAGTGGCTTATGATCAGTGTGGATGATTGTATCCTTCCCAAGAATGTAATGCCTCCACTAGCAACAGGCTTGCACATTGGATAAAATATGATATTGTATCACTATTATAGGCCACAGGGTGGCCATGCTGAGTGAGAATGGTTCCCATAGTATAATCTGAAGTATTTGTCTTGATATCAAAGCGCTACTGTAGGTCTGACAATGAAATTATTGGGGATGAGCACAAGAGCTACTTCAAATCATCGAACACTTGTTGTTGGGACTGGCCCCACACAAATTTCTCCTTACCACCACCCCTTGTTACTTTGCTGAGGGCCCATACAATATGGGATAATCCCAACACGAACCTGCAGTATAAATTGGCAAGGCCCAAGAAGAACGAAATCTCAGTGAGTGTGGTTGGAGATTTCCAGACACAAATGATTTGGATATTGGTTGGATCTAGATGTATTCCATGCTGATCAATGATGTAGCCCAGGTAATGGACCCTGTCCATGCCGAAGGATCATTTTTCCAAGTTGGAGTATATATTTTGTTGTCGCAGGGTGTGCAAAACCTGTTGAATATGGTGCAAGTGTTATGCCCAAATGTTTTTTTAAATGAGGATGTCATCAAGATAAAACACTACAAAAGTATTGGTGAATGGTCACAGGATATCGTTCATCATCCTCATGAAAGTGGATGGATCATTTTTCAAACCAAAGGGCATGAACAACCATTCAAAAAGACATTCCTTTCACTTGAAGGGGGTCTTCCATACATCTGTCTGTTCTATTGGGACCTAGTAGTAACCATATTTCCGATCAATATTACTAAAGTATTTGGCCCCTGTGAGCTGATCAAGGAGGTCATCGATTTGGGGAATCAGGTACCAGTTTCTGAAAGTGATTTTATTCAGGGCCCGATAATCAATGCATAATCGTCATGTTCCATCTTTCTTTTTTACCAGCACGATTGGGCTCCCACAAGGCGATGAGCTGGGAGGAATGTGCCCCTTGTGGAGGAGTTCTTAAATTTTTCACTTGATCTCCTCATTCTCTAACAGAGAGAGGTGGTATACTGTCCCATTGGGAAGTAGTGCTCTAGGGGTTAGATCGAAAAGGGATGCTTGACCCGATAGTGTAGAGGTACTCTAGTAGGTGAGAAGAAGATATCCAAGTATTCTTCCATGACCTTATCCACTTGCTTCTACTGTGTGGAGAGGTCGGTCATAGAGGCCCTGGATGTGGCTATGCTCTTTCGCTCATTCTGAGAGAGAATCACGAAGAAGACAAACTTCCCCATCTGAGAGTTGACCTTCTTGCATTTCTTGGAAGAGATAAATGAAATATCACTAGGTGGGACTGCCTCGGGTATCCTGTACAATTTCTTGTTCAAAGTAATAATAACATTGTAAGGCCTAGACTCATATACAACATGATGTTTCCATAAATACAGTTGGCCCAAAAGAACATTAAAAACTTCGAGAGGGGAAACATCACAAAATACCTCATCTTTGAAGGGTTGGATGTCGTATGACAGTCGACATTGTTGGATGACGTGGATTTCGCTTCCTTGGCAGAGCCATCCGATGGTGTAAGGTTGTGGGTGCGATGCTTTCGGCAGGGCAAGTTTCTTGAAAAAGTCTGATAATCACTATAATCGATGAAGTGCAGTGGGGTACCCTTCACCCACATCTGTGAATGAAAAAGGCACTTGATATCCTCATTCTTTAACAGAGAGAGGTGGTATATTGGCCCATTGGGAAGTAGTGTACCAGGGGTCAGATCGAAGGGATGCTTGACCTGATAGTGTAGAGGTACTCTAGTAGGTGAGGAGAAGATATCCAAGTATTCTTCCATGAATTTATCCACTTTCTTCTACTGTGTGGAGAGGTCATTTGTAGAGGCCCTAGATGTGGCTATGCTCTTTCACTCATTTTGAGAGAGAATCACAAAGAATACAAACTTCCCCGTCTGAGAGTTGACCTTCTTGCATTTCTTGGAAGAGATAAAGGAAATATCACTAGGTGGGACTGCCTCGGGTATCCTGTACAATTTCTTGTTCAAAGTAATAATAATATTGTGAGGCCTAGACTCATATACAACATGATGTTTCCATAAATACAGTTGGACCAAAAGAACATTACAAACTTCGAGAGGGGAAACATCACAAAATACCTCATCTTTGAAGGGCTTGATGTCGTATGACCGGCGACATTGTTGGCTGACGCGGATGTCACTTCCTTGGCAGAGCCATCCAATGGTGTAGAGTTGTGGGTGCGGTTCTTTCGGCAGGGCGAGTTTCTTGAAAAACTCTGATAATCACTATCAATGATGAAGTGCAGTGGGGTTCCCTTCACCCACATATGTGAATGAAAAAGGCACTCATCTTCCTCTGGCTCATCTAGTTCACCAGGCTAGAGCTTGGTGGTAGAAACGGTAGCACTGTCAATGATCCATATCCCCCTTTTTGGTTCTAAATCAAAGTCAGAACCCACATCTGATTCAGAGGCTTTCACCTCAGCCACCAGTGACTACTTTGAGCAACAATCAACAATGTTATTCTAGGGGATCTTATGGAAGTCGCACCACTTCCTGGTATCTTTCTTTATCTTTTTTGTGTCCTTCTTTGATTATGGCTTGGACTGGTTGTCCTAAGGCTGTCCATATTTTCTCTATCCTTTGTTCTACGGGTTGGGGCCACCCTTTCTTGGATTTTTCTATGAGGGGTTCCCAGGCCAAAATTTCCGCGTCTTTTGTTTGAGCTTATGCTCACTTTTGATGGCATATCGGTAGGCCACACCCAAGGATGATATATCCAGAAACTCCATTTCATCTTGGATGTATCTATGCATACCACCGCAATACTTGAGCACTAGATGCCGCTCAGAATATTTGATACCCATCTTGGTGCACAATGTATGGAAGATATTTGTGAACTTGGGCACTACTTGGTCTCTTTCCTGCCGTAGTGTAGTCCATTTTGTGTAAAGGTCATCATAACTTAAAACATGGTAGTATTGTTCCTTAATATAATCCCTGAAGGACTCCCAACCGACCACGACTGTAAATAATGAGGGTTCCTCTGTTTCCTTTTTCTCACAAAAAGTTTCCCACCAATATTTGACATGGGGGATGGCTTTGAGGACCGCAAAAGTAATATTTTCTCTATTCAAGAAGTTATGGACAGAGAAATACCCTTCTAGTAGATTCAACCATTTATCTACAACATCTATGTCTATCTAACCTTCAAATATAGGAATATTGAAGTTGATTTGTACCTTGAAGGGGGCAGCGCCTCCGTTTGAGGAAGATGTGTCGTCTGTTAGTAGCCACCGAAGGATTTGCGCAAAACTATCCATCATCTCGTTCCTTTGTTGCATGAGGGATTCCTTGAGCAATGTTATCGCAAAATTTGTACTTGACCCAAAAACCCAAGGTAAGTGGGTACATAATTTGCGTAACTGGGAATAACCTATCACTATCACCTTAATAGGAGATCCCTTTCTATTTAGGAGTATGATTAAGCTACCCCAGGGGAGACGTCCTCGGTGACCTGGGGGGTTTGAGAAGGCTAAGGAAAATAGTCTCAAGGAAACCCTTCCCCTCTCACATATCACTCTAATCAAAGGTTTGTTTTATGTGTTAAGGATGAAGCAAATGAATAACATTGTGTACCTTCCCATAACAAGACAACAAGGAAAACGAGGCACTTTCCAAGTACCAGATGATTGATAGTAATTCATAAGACAATAAACCTTTGTAAAATAGGATAGCTGATTATGAATTTTCATCCATGCATCAATTTATAACAGAAATTAACATCTTATAACAGCCACAAGATTCAAGCCTTAAAATTGTTTGAAAAAGACAATAAAAAGTGACTTTGACTAGGCAAATTGATAGTAAATTGTCACAAGAAAAGTTGGCAATGTTTAGCTATCTTTTAATGTCACTTTTGCAGATATTTTTCTTCAGTTATATGGCTGTATCTATCTTTTGTAACAACAACAATTTTAAATGGTCAAAATTGCAAGAAAACCACGCACAACCTAACACTTGCCTAGTAGATTCACTAGCAATTAGCACAATGGAATTTTTTTTGGTTCTATTGTGAGTTATGTAGGTAAATGTGCCAAATTAATGTATGTTTAGATGGCTGTATCAATGTTTTTATAAAAAAAACAAGTTATCTTAGGAGTTAGTCTAATTTAGGGTTAGAAAAAATTAGTAAAGAGTTCAAGGATAAGAGTATAAGTGTTTGTTTCCTTAATCACCACTTGTAAGAGGTAGTCTAGTGTCTTTCTAGGGTAAATTGAGTCACTAATGCCCGCAACAAATATTGATGGAAAGACAGAAATTATAATGATATGTCGAAGGGTGAAGAGGATAAGAGATATGTTGGTATCCCAAGGCCTCAAAAATCCACTTCCAAGAGAAAACTTGCTAGAAAGTAACAAGGGTTAGGCCCTAGCGATTTTCTCTTTCCTTGAAAAAAATGTAATAAATTATGCAATAGGGAAATGGAAGTAGGGTTGCTAGAGTGATAAAATGGTAGGGCTCTAGTATCTAATTCAAATTAGGTTACTTTCAAGATATTTTAACACATGGAATATTATAGGGAAAAAGATAATAACAAATGTCATTCCCCCAGGGTTTCAAGCTAGCAATTTCATAATCTTAGACATGAAACAAGTAAAAATAACCATAGCATTCATTAAAAATAAATAAATGCAGAATTTCCACTTACTTCACCAAGACTAATCTAGCAAATCACCCTAGTTGAATATCCTCCACAAGAAAAAGCCAAAATGCACTAAAAATTGCCTCCTTCAAGAAGTGTGCACCACTAGTTTCAGCCAATGACACTTAAGGGAGGCTGAATTTCAGACCTATACTTGAGTGATGAAATGAATGATGAAAAATACAAGAGTTTTATCTTTTATTTATACAATGAAAATTACCTTTAATTGTCTTTTAGGTCACAAAAGGACGACATGGCCAGTTTACATCAAAAATCCAGTTTTTACATAAAATCAACAATTAAAACCCTAATTTGTCTTTAGGGATGACATCATGCCACTCTTAGGGTGACGTTAGGTCCGATATTGGAATTATAGGCCTCAAAAGTGAAGCATTAGCCCTCAAAAGGCCTAAGAAGTTGGCACACATGCCAACTAGCACCAAACCGTCCTCATGCAAAACCCTAACTGATGAGGTCAAGGGTCAATATGATCACATCAGGGGCCTTCAAGGGCCAACATCATGGTGGAAGAGAAATACCCCCCTGGGTCTAGGCCTTCTAGAGTGTCTCAAAGGAAACACTCTTCTTCTTTCCTGGTGCCATCCTCTGGTGTCTCTCTTCCCCTCGATGGGGTCACAACATCCATCTTGTGGGATTTTATCCCCATGGAGGTCTAATCTAATCATGTCCCCATATGTACCTATCCACCGGACATGGTCCTGCAGCAACAAAAAGTACACCCTCCATGGGCTCATACGTCACAAGGATCATATCAATGTCAATCAAGTCCAATAATAAAATTACCCAAACATGTGCATGAAACCCCCCTTTACCCAAACAAATGCTCAAAGATGTTATGTAGTTTAACAAGATAGGTATGGAGAGGGTCTCAAGATGTCTTATTTGGTTAATCCTCCTCAATTTTGGGGTGTTTCCCAGGTGAATACCAATCTAGATCATGTAGGTGTATGAAATGGTGTAGGGGAATGTTTGGGCAAGGGGTGCAGTGATAAAAGGGAAATGTAGGTGTTTCATGTGGGTGCCTCTGTAGAGGGTGAGTTGTACATTTTCATGGAAATCATTGTTTCCTAGTACATTCAATTCCTTTTATTATCTGTCTTATTTCTTTTTCTTTTCAAGAGAATAGATGGGGGACACTTCCCTGGTGTGGTGACCAGTGGTGACAACGTTACCCAAAAAACAATTCATGAAAATGAGAAGGATGGATCATGATGTGACCCCATTTCTCTTGCCTATGCCACCAAGAGCCACTACCCTGGCTTGGTCACCAGATAGATAGTAGTTTCATACCACTACATGCCCATGGATCTAATAGGTAGGCTCATGATGAGACCTCCTATCCACTAACTAGAGCTTGAGTTTTATTTGATCTTACGGTCCCCTTTTCTTACTGAGAAGCCTTTTATTGCTTTCTTGGGAATCCCTGGGTGAAGAATCTCAAGGTTTCATTTTGGATTTTAACTTTTGCCAACTACTTTTACCCTCTGGGCCTTTAGCCCCTTCTTCCCACAAGGCAAGGGACAACCCTTACTAGTTTGGAAAATCCCATGCCTGAACCAAGGTAGGGGAAGATGAGAGGGAAAATGATGAAAAGTGGTAAGTATGGAAGGAATGGATGATGACCTTTCATAGAACCACCTAGTGGTAACTCATCCCTAAGGGAACTAGCTTACTAGGGCACTATGCCACCCTCCCAGATAGGAACAAGTTAAAGAGCATAATTTCCAAGAAAACATTATGAAACAAAAGAGAATTCAGTGCACATATTCAAATGATTTGAAAATTAGAGTAACACATACGATGATACACAGACTCATTTCCTCATGGAGAAAGACCCATTGCTACATCAGGATCAGGACGATGGGAAGGATGTTGTTGTTGCTGACAGATAGGGTGCACTAAAGAAAATATGGGCCCTTCGGGGCCAAGCTTAGGCCATATGGATCTCGATACTCCATGTTTATGACCTGTGGGCCTCGAGACATAATCTCCTTAGTTATCCCTAGGATAGGGGATACCATCTAGCTCCAAATCGAGGACATGTGCTCACCATAGAGCACATGAGAACCTCAACATCTCTGGCATGACTTGTTATCTGCTAGATCTCAAAAAAAAGAATTAGTAATCCTTTGGGGTGGTGATATCACCCCTCGCTCATATATGATACAATGGAATAAAAAATAAAAAATAATATATATACAAATGAAAATGAAACTTCAACTATACTACTCTAGCATGATATGCAAATGGTATATACAATAATGAAAAATACTACCTAACTTACCTATACTTACCTATTGGTTGAATTCTAGGTGTAGTCAAATAGCCAGTGAAACCATCCTATCAATGTCTCATAATACCTCCCTCTTTTCTTCATCATAAACCAAAACAATGACAAGTCAAGCACAAAAATAACATGACTTAGAACATGTATCACATCATTGGAAATCATAAATTCTAGCTCATGGAGGAGAGAGGGAGGGAAAAAATTATGCCAGGTCACACTCTTAGGAAAGTTCTCAATCCATCTCATAAAGGGATCATTAAAAATCAAAGGTTCAAAGGACTGACTCAAATAGTCTAAAACTTGGCTACCTTGGACATCTTCACATCCTGAGGTCTGGGAAGGGACTAGTAAAAACCTAGAGGATGATTGGAATTTTCTTAAGGGAAGGTTGAAAGACTGAGATAATATAATTCTTCTTAAGGTATTCAACCCACCCTTGAATTATAAAAGTGGGATTTTCCCTAGAGAAAACTTAATAAAAAGGACATGTTTCCCAACTACACCTTTAGTGGCATAGTGAGATAAAGTAGTTGAAGGGAACTAGAAAACATTGTCACAAGGATCCTTTTATGGGAAAGTAATGTCCTCACCTTTATCAATATCTAAGAACAACAGTGGTTGATAATATTGTTCATGGAATAAACTCAAGTTCTCATAGGAATACTCATCATAATCCTCAAGGTATGACCGAAAATCATAATGACAGTATAGAGCTAGGTTACTCTTGGATACTTGGAAATCATTTGTGATCATGTCATATTCTTGTTGCCAAATGTTAAAATTAGTAGTAACCTCATATGATAGTTGCAAAGGAAAATTTTAGAAATGACCCTCAATGTCGTAGATGGGATCCCCATCCTCGCCAATCACTTCCCATTTATGTCTCCGAACATTTATGAACTCATCAATATTACTGACCGAGTCATTTTCTTCATCATAACATGAAGGGGTTAAATCATCCAAGGGATCCTTTAACACTTCTTTGATTTCCAAATAATAAAAGAATGCATCATCTAAATCTTGGAAATGGAAACCACTCACCGTATTTACTTCTTCATGTGTGGGAGCTTCGAATATTTGGATAACTTTATCAAACGGAGGAGCAAGCACTAATTACTCGTCCTTATCAGATGGAGGGTCTAGCTTGTACAAGGATTCCCTTTATACCTCACCCTATGAATCATAGAATAAGGTATCATCGAAAATCTGAAAAGGAAAGTGACTAACCTCATCCTCTTCTTTTTGTGGAGGAATTGGATCTTGGATGGCTTCATTAATCTTGACTTCTACAACAACGAGTTGCTCTTCCTTGGATGCGAAGATTTTTTCTTCAACTTTTGTTGCTATGTAAAACGATTATTGGATTGTGCTTGTCCTTCTTATATCGAGAATAAATTTTGATTGTCCTGAGAATACCTTGGTATAAAGAAAAATAAGGAACTAGGGTCCAGGATGATGGGCTCTGAGGAGTTGTCATAATATCTTCTGGAATTTGGTATGGAACTCTCCAATGGTCTCATTCCCATTCTTCTTTATATCATTAATTTTATTTAGAAACACCCTAGGATCCTCTTTGATATTCCATCTCTTGAGGAAGACCTCTTCTAATTGATCCATGGATGTAATACTAGCATCAGGGAGGGCATCATACCATCTCCTGGCATTTTCATGAAGAGTGGCAGAGAAAAGTTTCATTGCTATATCTTCAGTGTCATCACTAATAGGATGGCATTGAAAGAAGGCCCAAAAGTCACACATATGGTCCTCAACATTCTCTTCATCACTACCAGTGAATTTAGGGAGCCATTTTTCATACCTCAGAGACATTTTCCGAGGGTAACCCAGGGTTTTACTCATATTCAAGGGTTTAAAATTTCTTGGGTCCCATTCAGAAGACATGGTTGGATTTTTCATTTGTGGAGTCGCCAGATAACCCTTCTAGGTATCATCAAAAGGAAAAGAGGGAATCACCCTCAGTGGAGTCGCCATGTAAGCTTTGTGAAGTAAAGTCTTTGAATAAAAGGCTTACCGAAAAAGTGTCGTTGTGAGGAATATTGAACTAGTTTTCTCCAATAGTGGCTCCAAAATGTTATCACACTATTTGTACTTGCCTCAAAATCCAAATTCAAGTGGGTACAAAATTGGCATAATTGGGAATAACCTATCATTGTCACCTTAATAGGAGATCCCTTTCTATTTAGGAGTATGTTTAAGCTACCCCAAGGGAGATGTCCTCAGTGACCTGGGGAATTTGAGAAGGCTAAGGAAAATAGTCACAAGGAAACCCTTTCCCTATCATATATCACTCTAATAATAGGTTTCTTGTATGTCTAAAGGATGAAGCAAATGAAAAGTATTGTGTACCTACCCAGAACAAGACAACAAGGCAAACGAGGAACTTTCCAAGTACCAGATGATTGTTAGTACTTCATAAGACAATAAACCTTTGTAAAATAAGCTAGTTGATTATGAATTTGCAGTTATGAATTATTTTATAACAACAATTAATATCTTACAATAGCCATAAGATTCAATCCTTGAAATTTCTTGAAAAAGACAATAAAAAGTGACTTTAACTAGGCAAATTGATAGTAAATTGTCACAAACAAAATTGACAATGATAGGCTAGATTTTAATGGCACTTTTGAAGATATTTTTCTGCATTTAGATGGCTGTAGCTATATTTTGTAACAACAATGGTCAAAATTGCAAGAAAACCATACACAAACTAGCACTTACCTAGTAGATTCACTAGCAATTATCACAATTAGATTTTGACTGGTTCTAGTATGAGTTATGTATGTAAATGTGCCAAATTAATGCAAGTTTATATGGATGTAGCAATGTTTTTCTACATAAGCAGGTTATCTTAGGAATTAGTATAATATAGGGTTAGAAAAAGTTAGTAAAGGGTTCAAATATAAGAGTTTAAGTGTTTGTTTGCTCAATCACCACTTGTAAGAGATAGTCTAGTGCCTTTCTAGGGTTAATGGAGACACTAATGGCAACATAAAATTATTAAAGGAAATGTAGAAAATGATAATAATATGTTAATGTATGGAGAGGACAAAAGAGGTGTTGGTATCCCAAGGCCTCAAAAATCCTTTTCCAAGAGAAAATTGCTAGAAAGTAACAAGGGTTAGGCCCTAGCAATTTTCTCTTTCCTTGAACAAAATGTAATAAATTATGCAATTGGAAAAGGAAGTAAGGTTATTGGAGTGATAAAATGGTAGGGATCTAGTATTTACTTCAAATTAGTTACCTTTCAAGATATTTTAACATATGGAAGATTATAGGGAAAAATATGATAACACATGTCATTTCCCTAGGGTTTCAAGCTAGCAATTTCATAATCTTAGACATGAAACAAGTACAAAATAACCATAAGATTCATTCACAATAAATAAATGAAGAATTTATACTTACTTCACCAAGAATAATCTAGCAAATCACCCTATTTGAAGATCCTCCACAAGAAAATAGCCCAAACGCACCAAAATTTGCCTCCTTCAAGAAGTGCACATCACTAGTTTCAGCCAATAACCCTTAAAGAGGGCCGAATTTCAGACCTCACACTTGTGTGAGTGAAAAATGATGAAAAATATAAGATATTTTTCCCTTATTTATACAATAATCATGACCTTTAATTACAATTTAGGTAAAAAAAGGCCGACATGGCTAGTTACATCAAAAATCCAATTTTACATAAAATTAACAATAAAACCCTAATTTTCTCTTTTAGGGATGATGTCATGCCCCTCCTAGGGTGACGTTAGGTCCCTTCTTGGAACACTAGGCCTCCAAAGTGAAACATTAGGCCTCAAAATGCCTCAGAAGCTTCCACACGTGCCAACCAAGCCATCCTCATGCCAAAACCCTAACTGGATGATGTCAAGGCTCTATATGATGACATCAGGGGCCTTCTAGGGAAAACGTTATGGTGGGAGGGAAAGACCCCCATAGGTCCAGGCCTGCCAACTTGTCTCTGGTGGAATTTCCTCCCTTTTATCCGGTGCATGCCTCTAGTATCCCTATGCCCCTGGCTGGGGTCACAACATCCATCTGGTCGGATTTTAGCCCCGTGGAGGTCTGAACTAAATAGCTCCCCATATGTACATATTTGTTGGGCATGGTCCTGCAACAACAACAAGTATTCCCAACATGGGCTCATAAGTCACATGGATCATAGAAATGTTAATCACATCTAATAATCAAGTTATCCAAACATGTGCATCAAACTCCCCTTTACCTAGACAAACGCTCAAAGATGTTATGCTATTTAACAACACAAATTTGGAGAGGGTCTCAGGATGTCCAATTGGGATAATCCTCCTCAAGTGTGGGGTGTTTCCAGGTGAATACCAATCTAGTTCATGTAAATGCATGATATGGTATAGGAGATGTTTGGGCAAGGGGTGCAGTGATAACAAGGAAATGTAGGTCTTACCTATGGGTGCCTCTGTAGAGGGAGAGTTGAACCTTGTCATGGATGCCATTGTTTCCTAGACCATTCAATGCCTTTTTAATCTTTGTCTTATTTTTTTTTTATTTCAAGGGAATAGTTGGAGGAAACTGACTTGATGTGGTGACTAGTGGTGATTGCGTTACCCACAAACATTTCACGGAAATGAGAAGGATGGCTTGTGATGAGACCCCCTTTCTCCTGGATATACCATGAAGAGCCACTACCTTGGCTTGGTTACCAGATGAATAGTAGTATCATACTGCTACATGCCCATGGACCTAATAGGTTGTCTCATGATTAGACCTCCTATCCAGCAACGAGGCCTTGAGTTTTATTTTATTTTACGGGTCCCCTTTTCTTGATGTGAAGCCATTTATTCCTTTCTCGAGAATCCTTGGGCAAAGCATCTCAAGTTTTCATCTTGTATTTTGTTGGCACAAGGGAAGACCCAGGGTTCAACGCTTCAACAACGCACCAACAAAACCCTAAATACCAGCCCTTTCGACAACACCTGCGAAGCAGATGAAGTCTCACCCGAGGTAGAGGAAGGGGTGGTTGCAGGACTCAAATGTATGCAACCTAGCTGGGACACAGATCTGTGATTACACCACTCTAACAAAGTACTTAGCAGTTAGCATTCATCAGTATTTAACCCTTATTCACATCGCAGATCCAAACCCTAATTATAGAACAACGCAATATTCAACCAAATCTAACACATCTAATAACTTATCATATGGAAAGAGATCAGATCTAACATTCATTCACATCACTAAGCACTTAATATATCATACCAGGTTCATGTAAACATTCGTTACTGCACTAAGCCTAAATCATATGAACAATATAACAACCATAATGCACAAAGAAACCATAACATAGGATATACGTGGTTCACCCTAGTGTGGGGCTATGTCCACCAACTCTTCTCTTCTTTATTATCTTCTGTCAATATTCTAAAAGCACAGAGCCAAAAAACCCCACTCCTCATAGGACAGGAGATATGCGTGCACCTCGCCAGACCCTCCTTCCCCGAGCTAGTTTTAAGCACAAAGCCTTCTTACAATCAATTGCACTTAGCTCTGCAAGTTCTAACACATAGTATGCACAAAGACTATAGCTCCGCACTAATCAATTCTACTAGGTCTCTTCACTTAGCACATTAGCTCCTCTTACATCACCTAGCTTTCTATTTATACATTACAAAATGGGCCTAAACATGGGTAAACCCATGGGCCGACATCCCATACCTGTTACATAAACCCTAATCCCAAAACTTCCCTAAAAAGGGGCCAAGATCCCGCGATCTCCACCTTTGACCAGCCTGTCAAAGTCCCAAAAATGGTCAAACATGACTAAGGTTCTCCAAAAATTGTTCAAGGGCCAACAGGCCCCCAACACTAACATGTGACTCATCCCAAGTCACTCTGCTCTTCATAACTCTTCTTCAAATGCCTTGAGCTTGGATCGAGCTGCTTCGTTAAGGCCTCCTGCTCGACGAACTCCTGAATAACTTCTTCGGTCACAAGTCCTTCCAAGCATTGTTAGACCACAGTCACTGCTTGTTCTAGGTCTCCTCCTCATCCTTCAATCTCCTAAAAAAGAAGGCAATTTGAATCCTGGACTGGCTGGAGATTCTAAGTTACTTCCATGAATTTTCTCTGTATGGCATGGACTTGTTGTTGAGTCGTGCGCTATTTTTGGTATCTTTTCATTTGCTCGACTGCTGACAAGGGCTTCAACTATGCCTGTACTATTGTTTCTTGCTTCTTTTCTTCCTAGAGATGTGAATCTAGTGTCTTTAGCTCAGGGTCCTCGGTAAGGCGCTCATAATTCTGTGAACTTCAACTGCTAAGTTTTTTACATTCCAAGGCTAATGCCTTGATTCTCTGGATTGCGCTTCAGGCGGTTTCTTCTCCCTAGTAACGCACTTCCTATGGAGTGGTTGGTACTTCTTGTAACTCCAATTATGCTACTCTCTGTTGAAGTTGTTGGATGGATGCAACAAGATTCACTACTTGAATCTCCACTGGGTCTTCTTCTATCTGTTCTAAGCCTGTCATAAAGAGAAGTGCTCTGTTGACTACTTCTTTAACTCCAACCTGCTCTGTGAGAAACTGTTCTTTCTCTTTCTGGATCTATTCTTTATCCTCCTCGAACTTGATTTGGAGGTCGTCCTTCTCTTGTTGCGTAACTCAACGTTGCTCGATGACTTCCTCTTGTGCTTTCTTCAGGGCCACTGTGGCCTGTTCTTTTTCTTCCTCCACGCGACGAAGGCAAGCTTCGGTTGCATCAACTATTATGCGGAGTTGGGCAGGCTCATATCCCAACTCTGTTTCTTTTGATGGCGGGGGCGTAGTGGACATTGTGCGGCTGGAGTGAAGGTCTTGTTGTACCCCTCTCATCTCTGCTTCAATTATTTCGTACATGGTTTCTTGTTTTTCTTCATTTCTCTGCAAAATATCTTCTGAGGCATTTGATATAGATGTTATAATGAATTCGAACTCATCGACCGTGAGTACAGTCTACAGCTTCGACTTACTAGCTTTGGACTTCTTTTGCAATGTAGGTTTCGTTGGGGAAACCTTTCTTTTCCTAGACGTCTTTGTGTGATTAGGGGGATTCTGTGGTGGTGTTACTTCATCCTGCTTCTGCTTGTCTTATTCCCCTTCTTTCTCTTCTTTGTCCACTTCATCATCTCCTCCTCTACTAGGTGAATCTGATGGAGTTTCTTCTGATGTGTTGTGTATTTCCTGTACATCTTCCTTCTTTTTATTCTTTCTACTGTTGGGTGCATCATACTCTTCGCGAGTAACCGTCGGACTTCCAATGAGGTCGGGGTCAGATAGTTCTGCATGGTTGATTGGCACTAGGATTTCTTCAGGCCACTCCTTGGCGATTTCCTCTATGTAATCCTCGGTGATCTTGTAATAGGATTGAAGCTCTTCTTTATGTTTGTCTCTATGCGCAGTGATATATATAAAATGCCTATCTACACGAAACTTAGCAAATGGTCTAAACCTATCCAGGGTGTTCGAAATCACATGAGGGAAAGACTCAATAGCCCTCTTTAACTGCAGGTAGTAGGTGTGGAACATCACATTCGACTACCATTGTTTCCCCATATCGCTCGAATACCATAGCGTGGTGAAATTCGCAGCTAGTGGCTCGAATGGCTCAATGTTAGGGAAGGTCACTTCTTCTGGCATATCCCAAGCAATGAATGCGATGAGGATCAACAACCAGATAAAATGAAACTCATATCCTTGATCCTGAGCTTCGCGACAGTCCTGTTCTAACTAGTTGACGAGGTAACTCGCCCAGTTCATTTGTAATCCTTCCACGCATTTTCCTGGGAGGTCAACAACGAACCCCGTGACCTATGTGGGTCTTTTCTTCCTTACTATCTTACCAGCGATCAACTGGAAGGTTAGGTGCAATGTGTCATTCTGGATGGAGGCTACCTTGTAGACTCACTTCCCCTTCTCAACATCATCATAGGTGTCTTTAATATTCTACACCAAAGCACGACCTACATCCTTCCCTGGATAAGATTCTTGTGGGTCTGGTCCTTGCATGCTCAATCTGGTGATCCTATGGATCAGCGCCAAATCAATGGTGATACGCTTGTCCAACCACAGGTAACCACCATGGAAGCACAAAAACAGGATCTTAACACATGTGTTAACCTCCTGATGTCTTACAAAGTGTGGTATCTTCATCACGTTCAAGATAGTGGACCTCGTGATGTCCATAGTCCACGGCTGGGGGATGATATTTGACTTATTCCCCATGGTCTTGGTCAAATATTTGTGAGGTGCGAGGATGCCATAGCTCTTGCAGTCTCCTAGGTTATAGTCACTGATATTCAAGGTTGTAATCCTCTCCGACTATGGTCTGACTGCTTGTATTCCCTTTGAGAGGTACGCAGTGATGACTGTGTAGTCGAATTCCCTCGGGACACTGTCACGAATCACCACACCAGCCAGGGGTGGGATGTAGTTGGGAAGGATGGATGGGATTAGCTTTGCATTCGCCAAGTCATCATGATGCTTGGTTATTTTCTCGATCCCAGCTCGATATTGTCTAGATCCATGAGCAGTCGATGGGGAGGCTTTCAGTCCTCTCTTCAATGAGGCTTGGATGCCTATGAACATCACCTTCTCGGCCATAAGGTCTATTAGGATCTCTTCGACAGATTTTTATGTTGCGCTAATTTCATCTGACATGAACACTTGAGATATGATATCTCAAGTCAGTGATCAATACTCAATGTAACAGAATGGATGGGGAGGTCTCAATGATCACTGCGCAAAATCAACAAGTTCTTTGTGGGCTCGGATAATCATAATTGGAAAAAGTGTTCTCGGTGCAATGCTCGACAGGATAAATACATATTAGAGTAACAGACTCTTCCAATGGGTAGGAACACTTCAATCAATGCAGTTCCATCCGTTATGGCGCGGTCCCAACGGTCCAAGGGCGAACGTTTCGTCAATAACTGCACTTCTATCCATTCTAGAGCATTTTTCTAACAGTCGAGATGCCTCCAATGGTCATATTGCTTCTCCATGGCGAAGTGCCAATATTCACTGTACTGATATTCTAATGGATTTGAGGTTATGGAAACATTCCTTCTGCGAAGTCTTCCCTAGAACTTCTTGCAATTTTTCTAACTTTTCTCTCTTATTACTGAGCTTTCTATCCTTCTTTCCTGTGATCTAAATCACTTGTTTCCTCTTTCCATTATCGTTCTTATCTCCTCTTGGAATGATAACTTCGCACTGTGGAGGGTCTTTCATATGGTTCAAGGGTAATACTTCTTCTCTTCCAGGGGTAGGTGCTCTACTATCTTGTATAGACAGGTGTCTCCAGCCTTCCTGTGTCCTTTCAACTTCAACATTCATATCTTTGTTCCTTAGTAGCTTCGAATGGTTCTCTTGTTCTTCCAGTAAGTGCTCTATTCTCCTAGCCATGAAATCTCTTAGTTCTTTCTTTTTCTATTCTAGATCCTCCTCTTCTTGTTTCCTTCGTATCTGATCTTTCTCAACGCAGGTTTTTCCTAGCAAGATATCAAATGGGACGTTATTCTTAACAAATTTAACGATCTCAAATTCTCCTTCTGTCAAAGTTCCATGAGCACTCATAGATGTCTGGGTAAGTCTTCCACATAGGGTTATCAGCTTTCCTCTAAATAATCCTATTCCTCCTAATGAAGGAACCATAACAGGCTTTCCCAAAATTTCCTAAGTTCTTTCTGTCATGATATTCACCTGTGTTTCCTCATCCAGGACACACTCTATGTCGAAGTCTCATATTATTGTTTCTATGTATTCTTTCTCTATTAATACCTCTAATAAGTTGATATCTCTATGATTGTTCAGGGTTTCTTTCATCTATAGTAATGCAGTATCTGATTCTTTCTAGGGTTATATCATATCCTTAGTTTCTTGTCTTGTCTCATATTCATCTTTTCAACTTTTGCAATCATTCTAGGTAAATCCAAAAATTCATGGTCCATAGATTTACAACAAAGAAAACTAGGACCTCTACCAGGGAATTCCTTAGCAAGATGTCCCGGTCTTCTGCAACTATAGCAAAGAGTTAATCCTCTCTTTCTTTTAAATGATCCCCAACCTTTCCTGTACTATGCACTGGGATCACGATAACTAACTTGCAAAAAATTCTTTCTAGGATCCTGCATCCATTTGTTAGTCCAAACATTCTTTATATTCATAGGAATAACATGCCTTTCATTATTTCTATCAGATCTATTCATATCAAATCTTCTTTCTTCTAGCTGTACCCTAGTTTTCAGACTAGGACCAATTCTATTAAACATACCTAGATTCATTCTTTCGAAATAAAACTTTTCACTTATCTTACCTTTCTTAGAGCACAAAGCTTCAAGATCTTACCTCTTTTCTTTAGATCAAACTTCTCTTCTTAGCACAAGGCTTCGCAAGTCAAGTAGAATATTGTGCACTAAAGTAGCAGATCTACGCACATAGTTTCTTTTCTTCAGTTCCCAATAATTACAGTTTTAGGTCTCAATAAGAGAACCATTTGCTGGCACAGGGGCAGAACTAGGGTTCAACACTTCAACAACGCACAAAAAAAAACCTAACTACTGGCCCTTTCGGAAACACCTGCAAAGCAGATGAAGTCTCACCCGAGGTAGTGGCAGGGGTGGTTGCAAGACTCAAATGTATGCAACCTAGCTGGGACACAGATCTGTGATTACACCACTCTAACAAAGCACTTAGCAGTTAGCATTCATCAGTATTTAACCTTTATTCACATCACAGATCCAAACCCTAATTACAGAACAACACAATATTCAACTAGATCTAACACATCTAAGAACTTAGCATATGGAAAGAGATCAGATCTAACATTCATTCACATCATTAAGCACTTAATCTATCATACCAGGTTCATCTAAACATTCATTATTTCACTAAGCCTAAATAATATGAACAATATAACAACCATAATGCACAAAGAAACCATAACACAAGATATACGTGGTTCACCCCAGTGTGGGGCTACATCCACCAACTCTTCTCTTCTTTATTATCTTCTGTCAATCTTCTAAAAGCATAGAGACCCAAAACCCCACTCTGCATAGGATAGGAGATTTGCACGCACCTCGCCAAACCCTCCTTCCCTGAGCTAGTTTTAAGCACAAAGCCTTCTTACAATCACTTGCACTTAGCTCTGCAAGTTCTAACACATAGTATGCACAAAGCCTCTAGCTCCTCAGTAAGATAATTCTACTAGGTCTCTTCACTTAGCAAACTGGCTCCTCTTACATCGCCTAGATTTCTATTTATACATTACAAAATGGGCCTAAACATGGGTAAACCCATGGGCCGACATCCCATACCTATTACATAAACCCTAATCCCAAAACTTTCCTAAAAAGGGGTCGAGATCCTGCGATCTCCTCTTTGACTTGCGCTCCGTCTTCGACCAGCTTGTCAAAGTCCCAAAAATGATCAAACATGACCAAATTTCTCCAAAACTTGGTCAAGGGCCAACATATTTTAACTTTTTCTAGATACTTTTACCCTTTGGGCCTTTAGCCCCTTCTTCCCACAAGGCAAGGTACAACCCTTACTATCTTGGAAAACCCAATGCTTGAACCAATGTAGGGGATAGGTGAGAGGGATAATGATGAAAAGTGGTAAGTATGGAAGGAATGGATGATGACCTTTCATAGACCCACCTAGTGGAAAATCATCCTTAAGGGAACCAACTTACTAGGGCACTCTTTCATCCCCCCCAGGTATGGACAATTCAGAGGACATAATTTCCAAGCAAATGTCATGAAACAAAAGAGAATTAAATGCACATATTCAAATGCTTTGAGAATCAGAGTGACACATACCATGATACCCGGACTCATTACCTCATGGAGAAGGACCTGTCGCTACTTCAGAACCAGGCCGATGGGATGGATGTTGTTGTTGTTGATAGATGGGAGGCACTGAAGAAAATATGGGCTCTCCAGGACCAAGCTCAAGTCATATGGATTTCGGTACTCCATGTATAGGACTTATGGGCCTTGAGACATAATCTCCTTAGTTATCCCAAGGATAGGGGATAACAGTGCCAAAGTGGGTGATCCCTGTCACCTATCATTGTCACCTTAATAAGAGATCCCTTTCTATTTAGGAGTAAGTTTAAGCTAGCCTAGGTAGATGTCCCCTGTGACCTAGGGGGTTTGAGAAGGCTAAGGAAAATGGTCACAAGGAAACCCTTCCCCTCTCACGGATCACTCTAATCAGAGGTTTCTTTTATGTCTTAAGGATGAAGAAAATGAATAACATTGTGTACCTGCAAGAATAAGACAACAAGGCAAATGGGGCACTTTCCAAGTACCAGATGATTGTTAGTACTTCATAATAAAATAAACCTTTGTAAAATAAGCTATCTGATTATGAATTTTCAGCCATGCATCAGTTTATAGAAGCAATTAATATCTTATAACAACCACAAGATTGAAGCCTTGAAATTGCTTGAAAAAGACAATAAAAAGTGACTTTGACTAGGAAAATTGATAGTAAATTGTCACAAGCAAAGTTGGCAATTTAATAGCAACAAGTTTAAATGGTGAAAAGTTCATGAAAACCATGCACAAACTAGGAATTAAGTGTATTTTTAGCTATATTTTGTAATAGCAGCAAGTTTAAATGGTCAAAAGTTCAAGAAAACCATACACAAACTTGTTGGACACACCTACCACACTTAGAGGGGGGGTGAATGAGTGTGGGGCTCTTTTTCCCAAAACTTCCCTCTTGCACAAAAACTCATCAATTAACATTCAAAATTTATTCATTACCCATTTTTGTCATTTATAACCAGTTATATGTGAGCACATATCAACAACATATATCAACAATATATCATCAACAAGTCATCACCACAATGAACACAAAGAACACAAGATGTATGTACAATTTTCTTTTTAT
>ML799171.1:46600-81213 GCA_009831015.1 Picea engelmannii
ATATGCCAACTATAAATGATTGGCGATATTTTTGTAAAAATATTCAAATTTCTAAGGATTTTATATAGTTTTTATAAAATTTTGGCGATTTTTAAGGTAAAATAATTTTATCCTATAGAATTTGGGCAAATCATTTTTAAAATGGTGAATCATTTTTAAAATAGCGAATCTCGTTTTTGGAAAAACCATGAAAAAATCATCCCATGAGCGAAATTTAGCCCCTAAAATCATCCCTTCATGGAACAAGGACTCACATATAAATTCTGTTAGAGTAATTGGTGTTCAAGAAAGAAAATTATATAGATTGACCATCAAACGAGTCCAGACCCTGTTACATGATACTATCATCTTGAGTGAGCTATGGCATAAGAGACTTTCTCATATTCATTATAGAGCTCTTCCAGCTCTAGGGAAAATGGTAACAAGCCTTCCAGAGATACATATTCAACATAAAGGTGTTTGCAGAGTTTGTGCCCTTGGAAATAATGTCAAAGGGTCCTTCTTGAGAAGTGACAATAGATCCAAGGAAATATTGGACTTGATACATTCATATGTGTGTGGGCCAATGATTGTTGCCTACTTGAATGGATATTTGTACTATGTACTCTTCATAGATGATCACTCTCAGAAAACTTGGATTTACTTCCTGAAGACCAAGGATGGATTCCTTGTAAAATTTCAAGAATTCAAAGCTCAGGTTGAGAACCTGACTGGAAGAAAGATCAAGGTACTAAGATCAGATAATGGAGGAGAATACACCTCAAAGGATTTCATCAATTTTTTTATTGAAGAAGGGATCAAGAGGGAGTACACAGTTCCTTAAAACCCTCAACAAAATGGGGTTGCAAAGAGGAAAAACAAAACCATCATCGAGGAAACCAAAGAGATGATACATGATCAGAGTCTACCTATGAATTTGTGGGCAGAAGCATGCATGACATCAATATATGTTCAGAACAGAAGTTCTCACCAGATTTTGAAGAAAATGACTCCCGAAGAATCCTTCATCGGAGTGAAGCCTCTAATTGGACACTTCAGGATATATGGGTGCCTAGTATATTTTCATGTACCCAAAGAGAAGAGATCCAAGCTAGACCCTTTAGGGAGAAATGGTACATTTGTGGGATACAATGAATCTTCGAAGGAACATCGAATATACATCCCTGGTCAAATACAGATTGAGGTAAGAAGAGATGTTATCTTTGAAGAAGAGATAGCCTTTCAAAGATCCAAAGAATCTCAGATGGAGATTGACAATGAGGCAATACCTTCTCCCCCTTCAACAATTCATAGGGAGACATCCATTATTCCAGTTGATCCAGTTGTTCCAGCTGATCCATTTCTTCTAGTTGATATCCACAGAGATATTATAGTATGGCATAAGAGGCCTACCCGGGCTCGACAAACTCTGCAGGAGGCAGAGGGACATGCATCCCTTCAAGGCACATCCCGAGAGAGCAAGATACCAAAGAGATTTTCGAGCTACTTTTCAGCCATGAGCCACATCATTGATTCTGAGCCTTCTTTTCATGGGGAAGTGACATGTGAGAAGGTATGGCAAGATGCCATGACAGAAGAATATCAGTCCATCTTGAAGAATGGTGTTTGGGATATTGTTCCAAGACCAGAAGGGAAGTATGTAGTGACTTCCAAGTGGATCTATAAGATCAAGAATGAATCTTGTTGACGATTAAAATCGTAATGATGAATTCCGCACAAAAATTATTGATAAATCCCTATTATTTAACTATGTTGATAATATAATACTAGTAGGTGGGACCCCCTTGTATACTAGAGGTGCAAGGATAGACATATTACACATGTTTTGTTGTTGTTTTTTATGTTGCCTACAGAGTCCTACATTTTTACGATGCAGTCTTGGTTTCATTTGACATGATAATAGGTGGATGATGAATTTTTGTGGAATTATTTTTGCGTTACAAAACAATTTTATGGTTATGAGGAGCATGTTATATACAGTTTCTATGATTTAACCTTGTCATTAATCCTATGATCGATTACCTAGCCACATATATCCAAGAGATATATTAATGGTAGCATGATCAAAACAAAGAAAAAAACCTATGAAAAGATCCTAAAGTGTAACAAAGGGAAAGAAGTTATATGTTTGAGCTATGATAAAGGACTATATGCAAGATTGAATGGAAAAGTTAAAGGATATTAGTGTTAGTCCTAACTATTATGCTATAGTTGGTTAGTGGACTATGTGAATTTCATTAGATTTGAATGGAGGCGCATATAGCATTTTAATATGTATTATGGTATGGAGTTATGGCAAGGGTTAACATGTAAATGATACTTGGTGGCGCACTATGCAATGGATATCATCGTAGATTTCACGATGGATTGGCATTGAATAGGCATTGGTTATATGGTTTAATGGTTGGTGAATGTTATGCTTATTAGGTTGTCTCGTACTTCAAAATGAATGGTCCAGGTGATGGAAGCGACGTGTATTTCCTGCACGTCACTCCATACTTTCCCTATTGCCTGCCACCCTAAGATTGTTTCTTTGTTGCATTTTTTCGCTATCTTGATTGTGAAGATCCACATTTTTAGGCTCTTGGCAGAAAGAAGGCTCGGCCAACTCACCATTTAAGCATTTTACAACAGGTATGATTCTTTTTCTCTCCATTCATGAGGTATTCTTTGTTGTATAAACAAATGATGGCTCAGTGATGCTTGGATTTTGTGTGTTCTTGAGAATTTCGATTGCGTAGATGTGTATTATGGATCTCTATGATGATTGTAAAATGTTTAGGATTGCAAGAAAAGAAATGAGTATTTTAATTTGCGCATTGGTTGTTTCTCGGTCAATTTAGTATCATGTGTTGATATTATGGTAGTTGGGGGAGGTATTTGCCTCCACGTGTAACCCTGCTGAGAATATAATATTCTGGGAAGCAAGAAGAAACCCTAAATCATTAAAACTAACCCTAGAAGAAAATTTGGCTGAAGGAAATAATTAATATTAAGTATTTAGCACCCAGAATGAGAATTAGACCTAGGCAGCTCAGGAAAATAGTATAAATACAAGTAGACAGACCTCATTTTGTACCAGACAGCTCAAAATTTCAACTGGGAATAGGTGTGCACTGCAGAAATTGGGCAAGTGTGCAAGTCTGGGGAGCAGTTGTAGCTGGCAGCTGCTGCAATCTATATTCCTGGTTTAGGCTCGAACTTTCTATTGGTTATGGTTGGAATTTCTAATCAGTATTGGTTATCTTTATGCATTAACCATGGTTGTCTATTGGTTTGCTTCAAGAATCATTCTCTGTCAAGGTTAAGGTGCTCGGGGGTGGTTTTAGCCTATGGTTGGGTGAAAATATTGTTATATTGACTATGGTTAAATGAGCACATCCATTACTTTCTAACAGGTTATGGGCCCATCCTATCTTCGGATAGTCTAACCGCTGGAAGATAGATTGGGAGGATTTTCTTTGTTGTAGTTGCAGTTCCAGCCAGTTTTTGCTGCAGCAATGAAACCCTAACCCTCTTGTTGAGGCACCTTAATTAAAGAGATTTACCTAATTTCTAGATATCCCAGTGAACCCTAGCCTAGCACACCTCTTGGTATTCTCAGCAAGCCAAGACATCAAGTTTGCGTTTTTGGTCAAAGTCAAAGGTTGAGCAAGTCAAAGTAGCTATGACTTACTCTATAAAGTCAGAAAACAAGTTAGAAGGGTCTTCTAACTTTAGAACGTGGAAGACAAGGATTGACCTCATCCTTTCCAAGAATAAAGTGTTGGACATCGTGAAAGGAAATATCATGGAACCACAGTTCGAAGAAGGAAAAGAGAAGGAACCTCCGAACGTTGCAGTTATGGAGAAGTTCAAAGACAATGAAATCAATGCCATGAGTGTCATAGTGGACTATATAAAAGACCACTTGATACTCTACATCTCCCATCTTGACTCATCTAAGAAGATGTATGATTCCCTAACAAACCTCTTCTCAGTCAAAAAAATTGGACAGGTAATGAGTCTGAAGAATGAGCTTTGTGACATGAAAATGAATGATGATGATGGCATAACATCATACTTTGTGAGAATATATCAGTTAACATATCAACTACAAGCTATTGAAGAGATCATTCCAGAGAAGGAATTGGTAAATATAGTACTTAATGGTCTTCCCAAGACATTGGATGCATTTTCCACAAGCATGAACACAAGGAAGGAGTATCCTACATTTGAAGAACTTTGGATTTGATGTGCACAAGAAGAAGCAAGGATTAGTGCAAAATAGAAACCCCAAAATAAATATGATGATCAAGCCTTCACAACAAGGTTCAATAATTTCAGGAATAAAAATAAGTTTGGCTCCAGGAAGAAACCAAATGAAGAGAAAGATATGTCAAAAATACAATGCTTCAATTGCCAAAAATATGGTCACTACAAGAATCATTGTCTCGAATTAAAGAAAAGGAAGGAAACACATGAGGCATCAGTTGCCAAAGAAAGGGAACCCTCAAAGAAAGCCAAGCAGGACAAAAAAAAATTCTTCCTCTAAGACAAGGTAACAATATTCTTCATAATTCTTGTACATACCATGTTTACATAGTTTTTGTACATTTCTTTCATATCTATTTCTTAGAAGATAAGATGTTCAAAGATAAACAATACCTATGGAAGAATAACAAGATAAGGATTGCTATCATGATGACTACAAGTCAAACAATACACATGAAAAGATGAAGTACATCAACAACCGTTGGTAACAATTCATGTGGAATCTATTAACATAAGTAATAGTTGCAAGATAAGCCGAAATCAAAATCAAACTTGAAGAAACCTGGAAGAAGTAAAAACACAAAGAACTCAACATTCAAGAGGAAATTAGAAAAAGACTCGTGACACTTTTCAGAAGGCAATAAAGATGCAGATGAAAGTGTGGACTCTCTTAGATGGAGGGAGAAGATTATATAATTCCAAAAGAAGAGCACTCATTCATGCATGAAGTAAGGATTAGGAGGGAGATAATAATAATAAAATATGATCCATTGAGGATTATGTAATATACATCCATGTTACCATCAAAGGAAGCAACCATGAAAAGCAGCACGTGTTCAATTTGACTTTAAAAGAAGTCTTTTTCAAAAAGAAGCCTTAAAGTATCCCTGGTTGTCCATCCACATCCATGATCCTATGTTTAAAGGAAGAATTTGGAATCTTCAGGGCATGGAATCTATAGAAAACTCCATGGAACCAAGAGCCAAAGAGAAACATGAGGAAGAACATGAAGATTCTAAGAGAGAAATAAAATCCAAAACAACCAGTCATTATATCGAGAATCACAAGGCTACCAGCTTGGTTTGAACTCACTAGAAACAATCAATCGAAAGAAATGGAAGTTGTGATGAAGAACAGTGTACAGAAGAATTATGAATGGAAGCATTGCGAGATCCAGAACTAAAGGTTCTCGCAGATGGAGGGATAATACTATGATGATATCTTGTTCCAGTAACCAAACATACCTCTACCTAAGCCCTTATATCTCCTGCATTATCCATGGGTTGGAGTTTACATCAAATTAATGCAAGGACTATTCTCCTCAACAAAGTAATTGAAAAAAGAAGCATATGAAGAGAAACCTCCAGGTTTTGAGGTATATCATAAAGATACCCTTGTATGCAGATGGGAAAATATCTTGTATGGATTCAAACAACTTGGTGAAAATCCTCTCATGCACAACAGAAGCATGGTGAAAAATTTCTATAACAGAGATATTGTATCAGAATGGTTACTCAGAAGTCCAGGATGATGGATTGCTAATCCATGACAAACTCTCATGATAACAGAAGAAGTGCCACTTGGACATGTTCCAGTTTGAGTCTTGCCACAATGTCATGAGCTAGAAGGAAACAAAAGAGTTGAATCCAACCATGATATACTGTAATGATCAGAGCTAAATGAAGCCTTCAAAGAAAACTAGTGTTCCATAAAGACCGAAGTACATTGATATCAAGCATTACATTATTCGTGATGAGGTCCATAAAAGAGAAGTGGTTCTCCAATATATCTCCACAGATGATCAAATAGTAGATATTTTGGTAAAGCCTCTGTCCAAGATGGAAAAATTTTGCGTACTCAAGAAACAAGCTGGAGCTTGTGGAGATGAATTCCTTATTGAAAAGAGAAGAGATGACTCCTAGTTTGGGAGGGAGAACTGATGTGTTATTGATTTATGGACAGTCATTTTTCAGTTCGAAAAAAGTTCCAGGATGAGTAGTTCCTTTCCAGTTTGGAAAGTGGTTTGAGATTTCTGACAGACATGCATTTTCCAGTTCGGCAAATGGTCCAGATCAGACGGTCATTTTCGAAATGAAAATGGTTTGATAGATTGTTTATGTACCATAAACAATGATTCCCCTTGTGGCTAGTGTGGGGGAATGGTCTAGGACAATATTTCTTCTTGACAGTCACTCTCAGTAGTGGTCAAGTATAATGGTCTACCTCGCTGGGCAGTCATTCTTTCGAAGTTCACAGTTGTGAGAAGTTTCAAAGAATGGTCTGTTTTGGAGGTTGAAGCAGGACAATCATTTCCTTAGGAAATGGTCTGGACAATCATTCCCTAGGGTAGACTCATTCTCCCCAGGTTGCACTTTGTTTAGTGCTGGAGGAATGGCCCAGTTAGGTGAATGGTCCAGGTTCAGCAATCAGGGAAAGGAATTTCCTAGGGCAAACTCATTCTCTCCAGGTTGCACTTTGTTTAGTGCCGGAGGAATGGCCCAGATAGGTGAATGGTCCAGGCTTAGAAGTCAGAGAATTTATTCTTCTATGCTTGAGAAGAATAGTCCAGATAGCTCATGGATGATGTTTTACTTTCTAAGGGAGAATTCTCTTCCAGATCTCACAGATGTGAGTGGAAGAATGGCCTAGATGACTCAGTTTATATCATGATATTGTTTTTCTGTGCAGGTTGATATCAAATGGTATGGTTTCTATGGAGACTGTATGTCTTTGAACAATAGATGTATGCTACTATGGTGGATGTGTTCCACTGGTTGTGACTATGTGTCACTGATTAAGTAGCTATGTTCTACTTGGTGTGGTAGTGTACCACTGGATTGTAGTTGTGTACTACTATGGATAGACACAATTGTGTTATATTGAATGACATTGTTCTGATTGCCATGAAAACTATTAGTAGTGATGAAAATGATTATCAGCTAGATAGATGGTCAGTGTACTGATGGACAGACATTTTCCAGACGGAAAATGGTCCATGACATTTATTCTTCTAGGACATATGTATGGATTAGAAGAATAGTCGTTGTATCCCATGGCATGGCTTCCAACATCTATTGGAATAATTATTCTTCTAGGACATATGCCTAGATTAGAAGAATGGTTCTTATATCACTCTTTGGAGTGAGTTACCTTTTCAGCATCATGCATGATTACTCAAATGGAGTATGGTTTCGAGAGATGATGTAGTTGATGCTGTTAGATGACACTGATAGTGATGATGGTGCTCATGGTCTAATCGTGAGATATCATGTATGGCTATGATGATCCTACCAGTTGAATGGTATGTTTGTGCTCAAGACCATTGCCTTCAATACCTCCCTATCTAGGAGGGAGTGTTGATATTATGGTAGTTGCATGAGGTATTTACCTCGACATGTAAACCTGACGAGAATAGAATATTTAGGGAATCAAGAAGAAACTCTAAATCATTAAACCTAACCGTAGAACACAAGTCGTCTCAAAGTAATAATTAATATTAAGTATTTAGCACCCAGAATGAGAATTCAACCCAGACAACTCAATAAAACAGTATAAATACAAGTATCCAGACCTCATTTTGTACCAGACAACTCGAAACTTCAGCTAGGAAGAGGTGTGCACTGCAAAAAATGGGCAAGTGTGCAAGTCTGGGGAGCAGCTGCAGCGGACAACTGCTACAATTTGTATTCCTATTTTAGGCTCGGACTTTCTATTGGTTGTGGTTGGAATTTCTGATCAGTCTTGGTTATATTTATGCATTAGCCATGATTAGGTATTGGTTTTCTTCCGAAATCATTCTCTGTCAAGGTTAAGGTTCTCGGGGGTGGCTTCGGCATATGGTTGGGTGACAATATTGTTATATTCTCTATGGTTAAATGAGCACATCCATTAATTTCTAACATCATGATGGGTCTCTGTGGAATAATAAGTGAGTAATGGTACAATATGGCTCTGCGTTGATGATGGATGGTTTTTTTTTGTGTGTTACCATCAGTTAATTCCTTCCCTCATAGTCATGGTGGTAACCCTTACCCAGTCGAAGAGGAATTTCCAACAGTTGTTGTGTTCTTTCTCCAAACCCCAAGTCATGGTCATTGGCCTGTTCTTACTGTCTTTTCACCGAAGTATCCCAAGATCCAGTCTTTTTTGGCCCTAATGTTACATGCATGTATGGTTGTGGATTGATACAAGTTGTAACTGAGCATTCTTTCAAAAGGATGAGTGTGTCCTCACTGGTGTTTTTGTCAATGTGTTCGGCTCTTAAGTATTGGAAAGAGATGTTATATCTCTGTGTTTTTTTATAACTTCCACTGTTAAATTAACCCTCGCCTCTCCTCTGCAAGTGTTAAACGCACCATGTGCATTGGGTTATTTTACTCTGCATGTTTTTTCTCGCCTCAGGTGTTGATCATTGGTTCCATCCAGTACTTGGAGTAATAAGTAAGACTGTGTGGCTCAATGTTGTGTCTTTTTCGAAAGGTATTTTTTCCTGTGGTTGATATAAGTCTCGGAAGACCATAAACTCTCTGTGTTGTTGTTTAAAAGATGAACAAGATCTTGTTGCTTCGCTTCATTTGATTTTTGATAGATTTTGATGTAGACTCCATTGTATTTGTTCACCTTGGGCACCTTCTGGTATTATGTAGTATTGGGTATCAGTGAAATGGTTATGGAGGTCTTTAAAAAAAAACGCTCTATCATTGAGTCTTTGTCTTGTCCTTGTATGGTTAATTTTTTGGAAAAATAATGAAACAGGGAATTTCATACAGTCAAGGGTTGTCTTCCTTTTCATTATGGTTTTTCTCACTTTGTTTTTACCAGCATGGTATTGATTGTAAATGGAAACACCTGTGTGGTTTTTCTAAGCCCGATCAAGGTTCTGCCAAGTTTAAAAATGATGCCTGTGTGTTGTTTGGTTATGTTCACTTCATATATTATATTGGAATAATCGCTCAGATTACTAATGGTTTTAAAAGAAATTTATACCCACATAGATAAGGCTCGAGGTTTACGTTTTGGTTGACTGTTGTTTCATTTCAATATTTTGTCATTGATATGATGAATACTATGTATAATCAGACATATTTTGAAGTATGTTCACATTTTAAAAGAGACCTGTGTATATTTTAATTGGGCTTGATTGTTGATCGGTAAAAAATGGATGTTGATTATTATTGTGGTGCATTATGGATTATCAGGGATAGATGTCGAGAATATTGCTGTGCATTTTTTTTTATTGCTTTTAAAAGAAAAAAAAAGAAGAAGGGATCAACGTTTTATTAAATAGGAGTGTTGAATGGAAAGGTTTTTTTTGAATAAGTTATGATTGCACAGACTGTTATGAATTAAGGAATTCTGGGAAATTGAATTATTGGAACAACAAGCAATTTGGTATACAACTGAGAAACAATGAATGTTGGTTATTTTTGGATTGATTTTAATACAGAGTTATGATTATTGATTATTTAATTTGTTTTATGAAAAATATCCATTAAATTCCCTGTCATTTTCTCACTTTTTTCGCTCATTACGAATCCCCTCACAATCCCAGATTCACTTTGCATGCCCTGTTCTTAAAATTAAATTAAAAATAAATGGAAAATTTGTAGGACAACAATTAAAAGATAACACAGAGATGAATCACAATTGATATGATTTTGTGATTGTAACATAGTCGATTGTTTAAGTTGAGAAGTAATTATGATCTTTCTCCCTTTCATTTTATCACTTTTCCACTCAATACAACCCCCTCGTATATCCCAGAACCCTTACTCACCCCCTACTCATTGATAAGTATTAAATAAATTTTATGGATTGGATTGCATGGGTCTCATGTGATTGTTGAGCCAAACTTTGTTTCATATTAAAGAGATGTCATGTATGGTTTGTTTAAGAAGCTAGTTGCTAATAAACGTTGTATACAAGATGAGCTTATTTAGCAGAGGAAGCCATGGACGAAATAACAGGTTCAGAGGGAATTGGAATAGAGGGCCTAGAAGGCCAAGATTATCAATACATTTTGATGTAGATCCACAAGAGTTAAACCAGCTCCTCCAAGCTAGATTTTTCAATTAGATCGGACAAGGGATAGTCCAACCTAGGCCAGCAAGGCCTCCCTTCCAACCCCAACATGTATGTGGTATCCCTATCCCCCATCATGTTCCATTGAAACCTAAATTTCCTGAGAACGACAGATGGCAGGAAATTGTTCACCCAATAGTATCCCAACATCGTGGTTGGCCCAATTTGTCTCTACCTTCTCCTCCTCCATTGGTTAACCCAAATGTCCAAATTTCCCTTGCACACTCACCTGTACAATCCTCTCATGCAAGCAAAAGACTCAAAACCGAAGCCCACCACACGCATGACAAAGGAAAAGTTGTTGTTGCCCCCTCCCCTCCCTCAAGTGATTCAACCAAATCTGTTTCATCCCACATGCACTTGAGAGATGATTGTTCTCATGTCATCAGTGAGATCAAGCCTAAAGGCTCCACATAGCCTAAGGCTAATTCCATAAAGTCAAAGGGAGACAACAACAACAAAGAAAAAATTGCCTCCCAAAGTGGAAAATATGGTTTTTGAGTATATTTTATTATTGACTGTTGAGAACAGTTGATTCCCGAATTTTTTGGACAACATATTATTTTTGGATATTTTGGATATTATATGTTTGGATATGGTTTAAAATATCATTGATATTTAATTTTCATATTATGAGAATGATGATGGGAACCACAAGGAGAGATGTGTTTGATTGATTGACTAGTTATGTTTATTTTTGTTAAGAAACTAAGGGGAGTCACAAGGGGTCCCACCTACTAGTTATTATTTATTAAAGAACCTTATTATTATTATATTAATTCTTCCCCTAAACTAAAATTTAGTTGAGTTTTAGTTAACTTAACTAAAAGAGGTAGTTGACATACTTCAACTAATTTGGAATGCTTAAAGGAAAAATGAGAAGGAAGAACAAGTAGAGAATAGAAGTAGAAAGCATACTAAGGTTTGCTCTTGAGTTTTATTGAAATAGTTCAGTTTTCATTCATTCTTCATTTCATTAAAAGCCTAGTTCTCTTTTATGACAACAAGGTCCTATTGTAGACAACAATATTTAAGGCTGAATTACATCATTCAGACACTTGTTTTCATAGGTGTTGATCTATTTTTGATAGTCTGTGTAGAATTTTCTGTTTATGAATTAAATTTCATGACTGATAAAGGATATTGTGCAGATTCGAGTGGGAAACAATCTGTGGCAAGCTGATCCAATTTTGAAAGTTCATTTTTTTACTTTCTATCAGAAGTCCTTTTGTATGGTTTTCATCGGGGACATCTAAGTTTGACTTTGGTCCAAACTCCCTCAGGGATTTTTGTAAAGAGAACAATTCTTTTGATTTCTTAGAATGAAATAAGTGATTGCTCTTCTATCTCATTTGTGTTAATATGTGACTTGGTATTTTTTCTTTTGTCTCCACATTAACTTTTGCATCTGTTATATTCAGAAAATTATATGAAAATGTTGAATTTTATAGTAGTATTCTCTTTTTTTTAAATCATCCTAAGCCCTTGTAACTAATAATTGTGGATTAGGAAACAAATTTTGAGGCTATAAACGTAGGCTGATATTCCCGCCTATCTTGCCTTAGCCAAGAAAGATATGAAAATGCTTGAGTAAGATTATTTCATATCTTTTCCTCAACATTTATTTGGTGACCATACTGGGGAGATATTCCATATCTCTCTGGTTGATTTTTATGGTTGATTATCATTGAATATATTTATATTTCTGATATTGATCCTTTGACTGTTTCATTTCTTAATGACTGTACCTATTGAAAAGCAACCTAATATTGATCTCGGTCTTCAAGATCAGACGAACATTTCTTTAAACTTGTTTAATACCATCTTAGATACTGCTAATACCCTATTTGATCTTAATCACTCATGGGAATCAATTGAACAAGACATAAGTAGCCAAGAACGTTGGGAAGCTAGGCAAAGGCAACCTAGAAATCAGCCATGGATTTCTTTTTCCTGCAGTTTTGATCTTCTTTTTGTTGATTTTTCAATAAGAAAGATTAAGCATGAAGTTCATTCCATTTTTAGAATTTAACCATAATCATTAATTTTGCAGCAACCAAGATCACAAGAAGAATCACCATGCACAAGAACACAAGAATCTTGGGAAACCCTTCTCAACAAGGGAAGAAAACCCAGCCAAATCCTTTTCTATATTCTTCAAGAGAAAGACCTTCACCACCAAGAAAAACTAGCACACAAGAGGGTGCTCAAACCCTAGAAGACTAGTGCCCAAGAGAGGTGTGCACTTTTCCCAAGCAGGTGTACTTGCTTAAATTTCCAAACTCACATGAAAGATATGATTCCTCAATGGGGAATTTACCTTTACTTATACTAAACTGAACCTGTCAACATAAGTGTCTATTAGCACAATAGGACCAACCTCACTAGTTCATAATATAATTAATATTAACCAGATTAATTATCTTTTACATTAATTACCAGTCACATTAAGTTTGGGCCGACCTGTACCCTTTACATTACAATTAGGGTTACAGGAAGGTATGAATATTGAAAAATATAGCAAGGGATATTATACACCCACTAGTTCTCATCCACTAGGGGCACATCCATAGGGATGTCCATATCATTGGATCACTACATTACACAGAAGAACCACTTCTTCACTAGTGCTCGACCACTAGGATCATGTTCACTTGTGCTCGTCCATAGGCACGTCGACTCAAAAGATCTTCTTTCCCACTGAATTACACGGGAGAGTCATCTGGAGTTCATCATCAACTCTCTACTCAAATGAGGCTAATACATCATCTTCATCTCTATCTCATGATGATGCACCCCACACTTTGGGATTTCACACTTTCACCTTGTGCTCAGCCACAAGCACATCCAACTCTGCAGATCTCCTTTCTCACTGCATTACACAGGAGAATCATCTGGAGTTATTCTAAATTCTCTGTAAGGAGGAGGTCATATCTACGTTCCAGCTCTGTCTCAGATAGGATCCACACACCCCTCTAAGGGGTTTTCTCTTAGGTTTGTAAGCTATATAATGTCTCACATAGCTACAATCATCAACATCTCTCAAGTTTGTAAGATGGATAATGTCTCACATAGATGCAATCATCAACTCTCCCTCTCAACTAGGGAGGCATTCTTCATCATGCCAAGTCTCACACAGATGTACTTTGAACTTTGTCTTGGCTAGAGTCATCAACAATCCCTCTCAACTAGGGAGGTATTCTTCACCAAGTTAATTTGGTGAATATGTCTGCAATCTTCTCATGTGTAGGAAGGTACTACATGTGTACTATTTTCTTCTGCATCATATCTGTAATATAAGGATATTTCATCTCATCATGTTTCGATCCATCAGGAAACACTGGTTTCTAAAAGAGATTTACACACGAATTTTGGTTATCATCATAGGTTCCATATCATGGTCAAGAAAATGTGTCAGAATCTTCTGAAGCCATATGGATTCTCACATTTGATGCTATATACTTTTCTTCTATGGTATTCAAGGCCACAAAGTTTTTTTTCCTGCTGCATCAAGAAATCATGGCAAACTTCATGGTGAGACAAAAATCAGATGTACTCTTCCGTTCCAATGTACTCTCTTCTCAATTTGTATCGGCATATCCTGAAAACTCAGGTTCACACTGGAGGCATATCTCACGCCATATTCAACTGTGCCTCATATATATTTCAATACATGATTTACTACTATCTAGTGAGTCTGTCTCGACTGACTCATGGATTGACTAAGTACATTCACTGCATGGCATGATATTGATCTGGTGTTAACCAAATACATCAATGATACAATTAGTTGTGGATCAATCTCATCTGAAGCATCATCAATCATTTCCTTCAAATCCATCATGGTGGTTTTGAATTCTATTATACTGAACTTCTTTAATATTCCCACTGTATACTTTCCTTGACTTAGGAAACTCTTATTGGTCCTCTTTCATAATTCTTGTGTCAAGAAGTAATATATCATACTTAGATCCTTCATCTCAAAAATCATAAGTCGAGGCTTGCTTGTTTTCAACAATAAGTCTTTCTGAATAAGTTATCAAAAACACAGGCTCTTGTCACCAACATTATAGTAATATAGGTTTTGGATCAACAATACTCTTGCTGAGATTCAAACTCATCAAGAATCCATTCATATGATATTGTTTCCAAATCATGGATGGTAGTATGAATGGAAATGTATTGTTCTCATTGAATCAAGTGTCTCATCATAGAAAACTCCATCTATTTGTGAGAGTCCTCTAGTTTTGTATTTCTTGACACTTCATGTCAACTGCATGCTTTCTCTACTTGGAAGTTTTCATAGACTTCCCTTCTGGTTTCTGAGTAATATCTTATACATCATTCTTTAATATATACTGGTACTCTTCTATTATGGAATCTTTCCATACTTATTTCTCTTTTTGTTTCTTCAATGAAGTGGTTCATGACTGAAGGATAGTTTTTAAAACTCTTTTGTTTTCTCAAGGTGTCCCTTGAGGGACATGTGTGTCTCTCTGTCTTCTGGCATAGTTTTGTAGATCATGGGCATGCCTTTTATGGCCCACTGTAATATCTCTGGTTATATCAAATGGAGCAACTGGATTAGTTGGAATAATGTTTGTCTCCCTATGAACTTTTGAAGGGGGAGAAGGTATTGTCTCACTGTCAATCTCCATATGAGATTCTCTAGGTTTGTTGAAGGGGTATCTCTTCTTTAAGGAAAACATCTCTTCTTGTCTTTCATAATAATCAATCAAATATGGTTTGGACTCCCATACCAGGGATAATGGTCCAAGTATTTGAGGTCTCCCATAATAGGGATAATATCCTTCATTTATTCAAAAAAATGCAATCAACTATAAAATTAGAGATCAATTGATTTACCTGGTTTGTAGTCATGCTTTAGTTTTTAGAGGAAGTACTTCTCCTCTCTATTCTCTTCATTCTTTTGAGGTGGATCTGGATCAATGTCTGCGGTATAAGCATATTGTATTCCCTTCTTCCTGGTTGGACAGTTTCTTGCACAGTGTCCAAATTTGTCACATCTGAAGCACTGAATTTATGAAACATCTCTTCTTTGATAACCTGGATTTGATGAAGAATTTTCATATTTAAATGTTTTTCTGAAATTTATTTTGAATTTTCCTCCTGTCTTTGTATGAAGTGCAAGAGCATTATTTTCTTCTGAGGAATATTCCACTCATCTATTTCTAATTTTAAGTTCTTCTTGAGTACAATCTGTCCATAGACGATCAAACGTTGGTAGAGCTTGTCTTCCACTTATACTTTGAAGAAAAGGCTCCCACTATTTTGGAAGGTTTTTGAGAGTGGTTAAGACAAGTTCTCTATCAAACATGATTTCTCCAATGGTTTCTAGTTGTTCTTTAATCTCTGATATCTTCATAAAGAAGATGGGAACTGTGTCACCTTTCGTCATCTTGATACTTTGAAGTTGGATATTCAAGGTAAGAGATTTGAGGGTTTTGTCACTTCCAAACATTTCTCTTAATGCTTCATACATATCATAAGCTATCTTCAGGTTGGAAATACGATGTAAGAGATGATCTCTTACTAAGTAGATGATTATTTTTCTTGATTTGACATCTTATTACTTTCTTATCTTCTTCTCTACATTTGTAGTTGTGTCTGGTAAGGTTTTATTTACCACATCCAAAAGGTCATATTCTTCAAGGGTGACCTGAAGCCTTGATTTCCAGGAGATGAAGTTGCTTTCTCCATCAAGCCTATCTTTTACTAAGGCTTTGTTCTTCATTTGTTTGGTTTCTTCAAACTCTCGCCAACTGGATTTTGAAAACCTAATGATTAGGTTGAATTAGTAACCTTGGACTTATGAATGCCAACAATAAAATTCCTAGTGTCATAGAGATGCTTTCTGATTTAATAAAAAAAATTCTTTAAGAAGTTTCAAAAATCTAAGATCAAGATTCTGTAGGAAATTTCGGCCCCCTAGAAACCCTAGGGCCAAAAACTCAAAATCCTCGGAATTTTATTTTAATAGATTCTAGAGATGCAATAGAGGAGGTCATACTCTTCTATTCCAAAGATAGCCACAATGTCCAAGTATTAAGGGCTATAACAACACAAAAAGGAGGGTTGTACATATTTTTCTAGAAACCCTAGGAGGGTCGTACGGTTCTGCAAAAGTGAGAGGAGACTTGGTAGATGCTTGTGCAATGGGTTATTTCAAGACCTATTCTCTGATACCATGTTGATTTTTCAATAATAAAGGTTAATCATGAAGTTCATTCCATTTTTAGCATTTAACCATAACCATTAATGTTACAACAACCAAGATCACAAGAAGAAGCACCATGCACAAGAACACAAGAACTATCATGGGAAATACTTCTCAACAAGGGAAGAAAACCTAGCCAAATTGTTTTCTATATTATTCAAGAGAAATACCTTCACCACCAAGAAAAACTAGCACACAATAGGGTGCTCAAACCCTAGAAGAGTAGCACCCAAGATAGGTGCGCACTTTTCCCAAGAAGGTGTACTTGCTGAAATTTCCAAACTCACATGAAAGATATGATTACTTAATGGGGAATTTACCTTTACTTATACTAAACTGAACTTGTCAAAAGAAGTTTCTATTGTCACAACAGGGCTGACCCCACTAGTGCATAATATAATTAATATTAACCAGATTAATTATGTTTTACATTAATTACCAGTCACATTAAGGTGGGGCCAACCTGTGCCATTTACATTACAATTAGGGTTACAGGTAGGTCTAACTCTTGAAAAATATAGCAAGGGATCTTATAAACCCACTAGTTCTCATCCACTAGGGGAACATCCATATGGATGTCCATATCACTGGCTCACTACATTACACAGAAGAACCACTTATTCACTAGTGTTCATCCACTAGGATCATGTTCACCTGTGCTCATCCACAAGCATGTCCACTTAACAGATCTTCTTTCCCACTGCATTACACATGATATTCATCTCGAGTTTCTTGTCAACTCTTCTTCTCGTAGGAGGCTAATACATTATCTTCATTTTGGTTCTCATGACGATGCACCCAACACTTTGGGACTTCACAAGTTCACTTTGTGCTCAGCCATAGGCACGTCCAACTCTGCATATCACCTTTCTCATTGCGTTACACAGGAGAATCATATGTAGTTCTTCTCAAATATCTGTAAGGAGGAGGTCATCTCTATGTTCCATCTCTGTCTCAGATAGGAACCACACACCCCTCTCAGGGGTTTTCTCTTAGTTTTGTAAGCTGGAGAATGTCTCACATAGCTGAACTCATCAACACTTTTCATGTCATTAGACCCTCGTATCTCTAGGATAAGAGGAGGTTTATCATTGGAAATTAATCCTATTGCTTAAATAGGAAGAAGGAATGTTGTGTTGTCAACCCAACAAAGTGCTCTAAGGAGAACTTTGTCTGATTCATCTAGTTCGTCTTTCTCTCCCTTACCTATCATTCACAAGATGGAATATAGTGGTGTCTCTGGTGGCACTGGAGGTTCTTATTCATCTCAATATTCAACTTCGTCAGTGATTGGTAGATTATATAGTCACCAAGTCCCTATCCAATCTACCACAAACCCCACCAAAGTCATTAAAAAGTATGGGCTTTTTCAGTTTGAAGAAGATGCTACAACTAATCCGTGGCATGTTTCCTCCCCTCTTAACCTAGCTCCTACTACTCATCCACTTCCTAAATTCAAAGAGCATATCCCTAGGTTTGTAGGGAATAACATTGTTACTACGAATGAACACTTGGTGACATTTTCTAATGCCCGTCACAACATAGGAGCCAATGACAACGATACTTGTATGCGCTTATTTGTGAATTCCCTTCAAGGGAAGGCTATGGCCAATTTCTTTGATATCCATCGTAATATTTTATCTACTTGTGAGGAGTTAGTATATTGGTTCAAATATACCTATGGGAAATCCAAAATACCAATCGAGTAGTTACGAGAATACAACAACATTGCCTATAAGGATGGTGAGACTATCAAGTCCTTCAACTTGTGTTTCACCAAATCATACAACCAAATCCCTGAGATCATTCTCCCTTAGAACCAAGCTGCTTTCATGCATTATTATAATGAATTACCTTCCCCCTACGATCATCGGCTTGAAGAAAAGGCCATTGATAACCTTGGTTCTGATCTGCACACTTGTTTAGAGTATGAATAACAACTTGAAAGAACAGGTCTTCTTAAGTGAGACTCAGTTAAATAGACAGACATGTCCGCCCTCTTACAGCTTGTACAAGACATGAATAATCAAATGATAGCATATGAGAGGAAAGGAAATGTCCCATCTCTTACCCCTGGAGCTTCATCTTCTTCTGCACCCCCCTTTATAGATCCACATGCAAATAATTTTCAGCCTAAAGCTACCGTGCCTTGTAGTTGGTTTAAATTTTGTGAGGAACACCATGAGGAAAGTACATGTGAGGTAAATAAGAGTGCCAAAGACAAAATATTTGGTAAGAGAACTAAAAATACTATTGTTTTCCTAGAATTTTCAAAGCCAGAGGATGTTATGATCATAAATAATAGGAATAAATCCTATGCTCCCAAAAGCAAATATGATCCTCCCCGCACTTCTTCTATCCCAAGATCATCTTCACCATCTACTATTGTTTAGGTTCCTAAGGCTCCTGATAGTCATGGAACTACCTCCGATCTTCCATCTTCCAAATAAAACATTCTAAATTAGTTGGCCAACATCAAAGCAGATCCAACCCTCCTGGACATGGTTTTCATCCCTGAACAACAGAAGCATCTAAAACAATTTATGGAAGGAAAATCTCCCATTGTAGCCAACCTCTTTGAAGAGGTAGATGAAGAGGATTTGTTTGTAAATAAAGTAGGTGTACATAACTTTAGACACCCTGTAAAAAAACCCCCATTTTATATTTCTGTAAAGATTATGGATAAGATTGCCCATTGTTGCCTCATTAACAACGGTTTGGGCCCAAGTGTAATGTCGAATATTATTATGGAAGAACTAGGCTTGTCTTGTACAAATTAAAACACCAAAAGCATGCTCTCTTATAATAGTTTACAACAAACGACCATAGGTGAAATCAAGGACGTGACCTTGGTTTTGTGTGCGCACCCTGAAATAAGGACAACCCTTAATATTAAGGTAATTGATATGCTAGTGAGTAATTACTCAATCATCTTAGGAAGAGATTGGAAATATTTGACGGGTGGATACCTCTCACTCGACGAGACACACTTATCTATTCCTCGGAATGGTAAAAACATCATCGTCCTAAAAGAGGGGAGAATTTCACCTTACATAGAAAGAGTCCCACAACCTAATGTGAATTATATCGAGGAGGACCTAGGAGTGTATTCCATCTTTGCAGATGAGGACAACACTATCTTGGAAAAAATAGACTTAGAGGATGGGATGTGGCATATGCACTTTGATGGTTCATGCTCCAATGAAGGAAACAGAGCTAGAATTATCTTGTACTCTCCTGTGGGTAAAATTCATAACTTTTCCTATAGGTTAGAGTTTGCTTGCACAAACAATGTCACTGAATTTGAATTATTACCGTCGGGCATTGAAAACTCCTATAATATGGGTTGTGGTCACCTTACAACTTTTTGGGATTACAAACTTGTTGTAAACCTCGTACGAAAGATATACTCTCCTAGCAACAAGTTAATGAAACATTACACCCAAACTATTTGGGCACTTATCTCAAACTTACTATCTTTCAACATCACTCATGTTAAAAGGGAATTGAATTCAATGGTTGACCAGTTAGCTATTTTTGCAGCCTCTCCTACTCGACAACTTCTGCCACAAAGACCTGATTGTACCTTTCAATATCTGTATCATCCACATATCCTTGACAATATAGAGTCATGGAAGGTCTTCCCTAGTGATGATAACATCTTTGCTTTCATTCAAAATGAACCTTATAATCCTAAGGAATTTATATCGATGGAAGATAAAAAAAAATCCTAAAGGCTTAACTCCTCTAGAAAGTTCATTTTCATCAAGTGACGTAGGCAACAAAGAGAAACATAAAGAAGAGGATTTGAAAAGGAAAGTAGGTGAAACCATTTCCTTGAACATTGGAACACCTGAGTCTCCAAAGAATGTTAAAATAGGTGCCCAATCTTCTGATGAAGAAAAATTGAAGTTCGCTAAGCTGCTTGGTGAATTTCAATATGTTTTTTCTTGGTCTTATGAGGATATTAGTGGTTTTGATCCTGCTCTTATACATCATTCCATTCCTATCAAGGAGGGAATAAAACCAATTAGGCAAAAACAAAGACCCATTAACCCTGCATTAGAAGAAACTATTCGAAAGGAGTTGGAAAAACTCTTGAAGGTTGGGATCATTTTCTCGATTAAGTATTCTGAGTGGGTTTCCAATTTGGTTCCCGTTCAAAAAACAACTGGTCAGATCAAACTATGCGTAGATTTTTGCGCATTGAATTGGGCTAGTATAAAAGATCATTTTCCTGTCCCTAATATGGAAATGATTTTGCAGCAAGTTGCAGGCTCACAGATGATGTCCGTACTTAATGGTTTTTCTGGTTACAATCAAATCAAGGTAAAAAGGGAAGATAAATATAAAACCACTTTTATTACTCATTGGGGAACTTTTTCTTATGAACGTATTCCTTTTGTCTTATCGAATGCAGGTTCCACTTTTGAAATAGCTATGAAAATAGATTTTGATGATTTGATCGACAATATTATTCAGATCTATCATGATGACTTAACTGTGTATTCTAAAAATCGATCAGATCATTTTGGTCATCTTAAAAGAGTTCTCATGCAATGCAGAAAATTTGGAATTTCACTAAATCCTTCTAAGTCTATTTTTGGCAATACCAAGGGAAAGCTCCTTGGACACATTGTCTCTGATTCATGAATAAGCATTGATCCTGAAATGATTTCTACTATCCTAAATATGTGTTCTCCCACTTCCAAGGAGGAGGTTCAAGCTTTTATGGGTGTTATTAACTTTGTTCATAGGTTTGTTCCTGATTTTGCTGTGATGGTCAAGCCAATTCATAATCTTCTTAAGAAAGATCGTTCCTTTTCTTAGACAGATGATGTCTAAAATGATTCTGTAGGGATCAAGAAATAAATCAGTTCCACACTGGTTTTGGCGAAGCCAGATTTTGAGAAAGAATTTATGATATATACTAATGCCACAGAGGAAGCAGTTTCTGCTATCCTCATGCAAGGTGATGACCAAGGTAATGAAAAACCAGTGGCTTACATGAGTCAAATCTTTTCTGATGATGATTTTAAATATTCTTTTATTGAAAAGCATGCTTTTTCTCTTGTTAAAGTTGTTGAAAAATATCACCACTTCATCTTAGTTAAGCACATGTTGGTAAAAGTCCCTTTACCTGTTGTTAAGTTTTTGCTCTCACGGAATTATCTTTCAGAGAAGCTTGCACATTAGCTTACCAAGATCCAGGAGCATGATTTAACTATCGTGACTTCTAACACCATAAAGGGACGTGACTTAGCCCTTCACTTAGCTCAACATGCTGGAAATTGATGAACACGATAGTTCTCTATCAACATGTTCTACATTAATAATCAAATTCTTCCTATGTCTGAACATCCTTGGTATAAAAATTTGGTTTACTATTTGCAAAATAAAAAATGTCAAGATAACTTAGACACTCATCAAAGAAGAAGGATCCATCTTGAATTTTCTAGACATGTCATTATAGGAGACTTATTATTTAGATGATTTGTCGATGGTATGTTGCTTCGCTGTGTAAACAATGAGGAAGCATAGAAATTGTTGCAAGAAACTCATGGTTCTTCAAATTCTTTTATTCATGTAGGAGGTCATTTTTCTTCTAAAACCACTGCTTTTAAGATTATCAGAAAATGATACTATTGGCCTTCAATCTTTTGTGATTCTTATGTTTTTTCATGATCTTGTGACAAGTGCCAGAAATGTTTTGGGAAAGAACATCTTTTAGCCATGCCTTTACAGCATGTCCTCTCAGACTTTCCTTTTTCAAAATGGGGTTTGTACTTTATTGGTCCTATTAATCCTCTGTCTTCTGCAGGACAATTATTTATCTTGACATCCACATACTATTTTACGAAATGGACTGAATTTGTCCCACTTAAACATTCACAGGATGAGCAGGTGATTTCTTTCCTTGAAAATCATATTTTTTCCATATTTGGTCTTCCTTTCGAAATTATTATAGACAATGGTCCCGCTTTTATTTCTGCTAAGCTAACCCAATTTTTAGCTAAGTTTGGGGTTAAAATTTTTACCTCATCAGCTTATTATCCCCAAGGAAATGGGTAGGCCGAGTCTACTAATAAGAATCTGGTAAGAATTATCAAAAGGATCATCGAAGATAATCCTCGTCAATGGCATACTCTCCTCACTTACGCCCTTTGGGCAGATCGAACTACCACCAAGGTGAGTACTGGTTGCACTCCTTTCTAGCTTGTTTATTCTCAAGAAGCCATTCTTCCTACTGAGCTGGAACTTTCCTCCTTAAGGTTAATACTACAGGTTGAATAATTAAATTCTTCTGATGTTTCTCAAAGAATGAATGCACTTTTGGCTTTAGAGGAGAAAAGGATGTTTGCCTTGGATAATATAAAGAGAAGACAACAGACTGTTAAAAATTATTTCAACAAGAGTGTCAACGCTGTCAAATTTAAAGTCAATGAGAAGACATTGTTGTGGGATTCAACTCATGCGGATAGAGGAAGGCATTCAAAGTTTCAAAAATTATGGTTGGGTCCTTTTAAGATTGCTTTTGTCCTGGGTGAAAATTCTTATATTCTAAAGGAATTACAAGAGAGATTGTTTTCCTACAACACTAACGGTTCCCACTTAAAACATTACATGGAACCAACTTGAAGAGTTTAACGTTGTTTGGATTGTTTATGTATTATAGTAGTTTTCATTTCTTCTTTTACTTTAATAGATTTCGTTTCTTCTTTCACATTAGTATTTTCCATTTATGCTATTTCATTTTTTGTCATTTCATTTCTGCTTATTTCATTTTTGTTGTTTCATTTCTGCTATGACATTTCTTGTTTTTTGTTCTTTTCGACTTCATTTTTTTGGTCAAAATAAAATGTTGGATCAGTTTTTCCACAGCGACACTTCTACAAAGTATTGTTAATCAATAACAATAAATATTACACAACCATCATGATGTTCCCCTTGAAGGCATCATTGAAATTGATATCTTCTTTCACTGTTTTTTTACGAGATAGTTGGTTTTATTCCTCTTTTTCTTTCCTTTCTTCATCCATTTCGAGATTCAGAAGAGAAAGTTCATAAAAATTTTCTCCTTGAAGTCAATAATTTTTTTTAGTTGAATGATTATGCTTACAAGGATAAACACCCTCATACTTAACACTTTCCATTATTTATTCCCAAATTCCTGGTCATTTTTCCATTAAATCCACTCACTTCCCCCTGTTTCATAATCATTTTGATTTATATCTTCTTGATATGATGTTACTTGGTCTGCGAAACCAAACATTATGAGTTATTAATCTGTTGGAAACAAATTTCCCTGTGGAGTCGCCAGTCTGTTGACGATTAAAATCGTAACGATGAATTTCGCCCGCAAAGTATTTCTAAGGCCCTATTATTTAACTATGTTGATAATATAATAATAGTAGGTGGGACCCCTTGTAGACTGGAGGCACAAGGATAGGAATAATACACATGTTTTGCTCTATTTTTTATGTTGCCTACACAGTCCTACATTTTTTACGATGCAGTCTTGGTTTCATTTGACATGATAATAGGTGGATTATGCATTTTTGTGGAATGCTTTTTGCGATACAAAACATTTTCATGGTTATGAGGAGCATGTTATTTACAGTTGCTATGATTTAAACTTGTCACTAATCCTATGATCGATTACCTAGCCACATATATGCAAGAGATATATTAATGGTAACATGATCAAAACAAAGAAAAAAACCTATGAAAAGATCCTAGAGTGTAACAAAGGTAAAGAACTTCTATGTTTGAGCTATGATAAAGGACTATATGCAAGTTTGAATGGAAAAGTTAAAGGATATTAGTGTTATTCCTAACTATTATGATATTTTTGGTTAGTGGAATATGCGAATTTCATTAGATTTGAATGGAGGCGCATATAGCATTTTAATATGTATTATGGCATGGAGTTATGGCAAGGGTTAACGTGTAAATGATATTTGGTGGCACACTATGCAATGGATATCGTCGTAGATTTCATGATGGTTTGGCATTGAATAGGCATTGGTTATATGGTTTAATGGTTGGTGAATGTGATTCTTATTGGTTTGTATCATACTTAGAATTGAATGGGTCAAGTGATGGAAGCGGCGTGCATTTACTGCACGTCACTCCATACTTTCGCTATCACTCATCACCCTAGCATTGTTCCATTGTTTCTTTTTTTTTGCTCTATTGGTTGCAAAGCTCCACATTTTTAGGCTCTTGGAAGAAAGAAAGCTCGACCAAATCGCCATTTAAGTGTTTTACCATAGGTATGATTCTTTTTCTTTCCATCCATGAGGTATTCTCTGTTGTATGAACAAATGATGGCTCAGTGGTTCTTGGATTCTTTGTGTTCTTGAGAATTTCGATTGTGTATATGTGTGTTATTTCTCTCTATGATGACTGTAAAATGTTTAGGATTGCAAGAAAATAAATGAGTATTTTAAGTTGCACATTGATTGTTTCTCGGTCAGTTTAGTATCATGAAGGGTCTATGTGGAATAATAAGTGAACAATGGTACAATATGGCTCTTCGTTGGTGATGGAGGGTTTTGTTCTGTGTGTTACCATCAGTTAATTCGATCCCTCACAGTCATGGTGGTAACCCTTACCCAGTTGTAGAGGAATTGCCAATAGTTGTGTTTTTTCTCCAAATCCCGAGTCATGGTCGTTGGCTTGTTCTTACTGTCTTTTCACTGAAGTATCCCAAGATCCAATCTTGGTTGGCCCTAACGTTAATACATGCATGTATGGTTCTGGCTTGATACAAGTTGTATCTAAGAATTATGTCAAAAGGACGAGTGTGTCCTCACTGGCGTTGTTGTCAAGTTGTTCGGCTCTGAAGTATTGGAAAGAGATGTTATATCTCTGTGTTTTTTTATAACTTCCACTGTTAAATTAACCCTCACCTCTCCTCTGTAAGTGTTAAACAGACCATGTGCAATGGGTTATTTTACTCTGCCTGTCTTTTCTCTCCTCGAGTGTTGATCATTGGTTTTGTCCAGTACTTGGAGTAATAACACTGTGTGGCTCACTGTTGTGTATTTTTCGAAAGGTATTTTTTCCTGTGGTTGATATAAGTCTCGAAAGACCATCAAATCTTTGTGTTGTTGTTTAAAAGATGAACAAGATCTTTTTGTTTCCCTACATTTTATTTTTGACAGAGCCTGATGTAGACTCCATTGTCTTTGCTCACCTCAGGCACCTTCTGGGGCTATCTAGTATTGGGTATCAGTGAAATGGTTATGGAGGTCTTTAAAAAACATGCTCTATGGTCGAGTCTCTGTCTCATCCTTGTATGGTTAAATTGTTAGAAAAAGAAGGAAACATGCACTTACATACAGTCAAGGGTTGTCTTCCTTTTCATTATGGTTTCACTCATTGTGTTTTTACCAGCATGGTCTTGATTGCAAATGGAAACACCTGTGTGGTTTTGCTAAGCCTGATCAGGGTTCTGCCAAGTTTTAAAATGATGCTTGTGTGTAGTTTGGTTATGTTCACTTAATATATTATATTGGAATCATCGCTCAGATTATCAATGGTTTTAAAAGAAAGTTATACCCACAAGGATAAGGCTCGGGGTTTATGTTTTGGTTGACTATTGTTTCATTTCAATATTTTGCGATTGATATGATGAAGACTGTGTATAATCGAGCATATTTTGAAGTCTGTTCATGTGTGAAAAGAGACCTGTGTATATTTTAATTGGGCCCGATTGTTGATTGGAAAACAATGGATGTTGATTACTATCGTGGTGCAATATGGATTATCAGGGATAGATCTTGAGCATATTGCTGTGCAATTGTTTTTATTACTTTTAAAAGAAAAAGAAAAGAAAAGAAGGGATCAATGTTTTATTAAACAAGACTGTTGAATGGAAAGGTTTTTTTTATATAAGTTATGATTGTACAGATTGTTATGAATTAAGGAATTCTGGGAAATTTAATTATTGGAACAACAAGTAGTTTGGTATACAATTGAGAAACAATGAATGTTGGCGCTTTTTGGATTGATTTTAATACAGAGTTATGATTATTTATTATTTAATTTGTTTTATGAATAATATCCATTAAATTCCCCGTCATTTTCTCACTTTTCGCTCATTACAAATCCCCTCACAATCCCAGATTCACTTTGCACGCCCTGTTCTTAAAATTAAATTAAAAATAAATGGAAACTTTGTAGGACGACAATTAAAAGATAACACAAAGATGAATCACAGTTGATATGATTTTGTGATTGTAACATAGTCGATTGTTTAATGATTTGTTGAGAAGTAATCATGTTCTTACTCCCTTTCATTTTATCCCTTTTTCGCTCAATACAACCCCCTCAGATATCCCAGAACCCTTATTCACCCCCTGCTCATTGACAAGTATTAAATAAATTTTATGGATTGCATTGCATGGGTCTGATGTGATTGTTGAGCCAAACTTTGTTTCATATTAAAGAGATGTCATGTATGGTTTGTTTAATAAGCTAGTTTCTAATAAAAGTTGCATACAAAATGAACTTATTCAACAAAGGAAGCCATGGCCGAAATAATAGGGGAAAAGGGAATTGGAAAAGAGGGCCTAGAAGGCCAAGACTCTCGATACATTTTGATGCAGACCCACAAAAGTTGAACCAAATCTTCCAGTATGGATTTTTCAATTGGATTGGACAAGGGGTAGTCCAACCTAGGCCATTAATGACTCCCTTACAACCCCAGAATGTCCCTGGTATCCCTGTTCCCCCTCATGTTTCATTGCAACATGAAGTTCCTAAGAATGACGGATGGAAGGAGATTGTTCACCAGCAGTCTCCCAACATCGTGGATAGTCCAATTTGTCTCTACATGCTCCTCCTCCACCAACTAACCCAAATGTCCAAATTTTCCCTCCACACTCACCTGTACAATCCTCCCACGCAAGAAAAAGACTCAAAACTGAAGCCCACCACATGCATGCCAAAGGAAAAGTTGTTGCTTCCCCCTCCTCTCCCTCAAGTGATTCAACCAAATTTGTTTCAACCCACATGCACTTGAGAGATGATTGTTCTCCTGTCATCAGTGAGATTAAGCCTAAAGGCTCCACACAACCTAAGGCTAATTCCAGAAATTCAAAAGGGAGACAACACCAACAAAGGAAAAATTGCCTCCCAAAGTGGAAAATATGATTTTTGAGTATATTTTATTATTGATTGTTGAGAACAGTTGACCGTTGAAGTTTTTGGAAAACATACTATTTTTGGATATTTTGGATATTGTATGCTAGGATATGGCTTAAAATATCATTGATATTTAATTTTCATATTATGAGAATGATGATGGGAACCACAAGGAGGGCTCTGTTTGATTGATTGACTAGTATGTTTATTTTTGTTAAGAAACTAAAGGGAGTCACAAGGAGTCACACCTACTAGTTATTATTTATTAAAGACCCTTATTATTATTATATTAATTCTTCCCCTAAACTAAAAATTAGTTGAGTTTTAGTTAACTTAACTAAAAGAGGTAGTTGAACTACTTCAACTAATTTGGAATGATTAAAGGAAAAATGAGAAGGAAGAACAAGTGGAGAATAGAAGGAGAAAGCATACTAAGGTTTGCTCTTGAGTTTTATTGAGACAGTTCAGTTTTCATTCCTTCTTCATTTCATTAAAAGCCTAATTCTCTTTTATGACAGCAGGGTCCTATTGTAGACAACAAGATTCAAGGCCGAATTACATCATTCAGACACTTGTTTTTAGATGTGTTGATCTATCTTTGATAGTCTATGTAGACTTGTTTGTTTATGAATTAAATGTCATGACTAATAAAGGATATTGTGTAGAGTTGAGTGGGAAACAATCTGTGGCAAGTTGATCTAGATTTTAAATTTCAGCTTTTTACTTTCTGTCAGAAGTCCTTTTGTATGGTTTTCATCAGGGACATCTAAGTTTGACTTTGGTCCAAACTCCCAAAGGGATTTTTGTAAAGAGAATGATTATTTTGATTTCTTGGAATGAAATAAGAGATTTTATTCTGTCTCATCTATGTTAATATATGACTTGGTATTTTTGCTTTTGTCTCCACATTTACTTTTGCATCTGTTATATTCAGAAAATTATATGAAAATGTTGAATTTTACAACAATCTTCTATTTTTTTAAAATCAGCCTTAAGCCCTTGTAACTTATACTTGTGGATTAGGAAACAAATTTTGAGGCTATAAACATACGGTGATATTCCCGTCTATCTTGCCTTAGCTAAGAAAGATCTGAAAATGCTTGAGTAATATTATTTCATATATTTTCCTCAACACATCTGATGGAAGTGTTGATAAATACAAAGCGATATTTGTAGCTAGAGGATTCTCACAAGTAGAGGGAATTGACTATGATGAGACATTTGCTCCAGTATCCCGATACACTTCCATATGTACTATAATTGCACTAGCTGCATCCATGGGTTGGAAACTACATCAGATAGATGTAAAGATAGCTTTTATCAATGGTGATATTGAGGAAGAATTTTATATGGATCAGCCAGAAGGATTCATGATACATGACACAAAATCTCATGTGTGTAAGTTGAAGAAAGACCTGCATGGAATAAAGAAAGCAGCTTGTTCTTGGTATGAGAAAATGGAGGGATTCTTGATGAGTTTGGGCTTCAACAAGAGTGTTGTTGATCCAAACCTATATTATTGTATTGTTGGTAATGAGTGCCTAATCTTGGTCCTGTATGTGGATGATTTATTCCTCACCGGTTCTGAAAGACTTATTGTTGAATTCAAGAAAGCATCGACTTATGAATTCGAGATGAAGGATATGGGTATGATGCACTACTTCTTGGGATTAGAAGTATGGCAGAGAACTGATGAGATTTTCCTGAGTCAAAGAAAATATACAGTGGATATATTGAAGAAGTTCGGTATGACAAAGTGAAAATCCATGCCTACATCGATGGTGATGGATTTGAAGAAAATGAATGATGTTGATTTAGACGAGATTGATCCACAATTATACCAACAACTGATTGGATCATTGATGTATCTAGTTAACACCAGACCTGATATATGATATGCAGTGAATGTACTTAGTCAGTTCATGAGTCAGCCGAGACAGACTCACTGGATAGAAGCAAAGCATGTATTGAGATATCTATGAGGCACATGGCCTGAGATATGCGTCCAGTGTAGACTTGAGCTTGCAATGATATGTCGATGTAGATTGGGTAGGGAACATAGTGGAACGGAAGAGAACATCCAGTTGTTGTTTTACCTTGGGGTCTGCCATGGTTTCTTGGTGCAATAGGAAATAGAGCTTTGTGGCCTTGAGTACCACAGAAGAAGAGTATATAGATTTGAGTTTGGCAGTCAACAAAGTAGTGTGGCTTTGCAAGATCCTCAGATATTTATTTGATCATGAGATGGATCCTACCATTATTCATTATGATAACCAGAGTTGTGTGAAGCTCTATGAGAACCCTGTGTTTCATGATAGATCGAAACACATTGAGATAAAATATCATTATATCAGAGACATGGTGTAGAGGAAATTAGTACATGTGCAGTACATTCCTACGCATGAGAAGATTGCAAATATCTTCACCAAATTGCTTGCTAAGACAAAGTTCGAGTACTTATGTGAGAGACTTGGCCTGGTGGATAATGCCACCCTAGGTGAGAGGGAGTGTTTATGATTACAGCTACGTGAGACATCCTCCAGGACACAGATTGAGTGATTCTTCCTGTGAGAGAGCCCATGAGTTGGGTGTGCCCATGATATGGGTGTGTCGTTCTTGAGTGAGACTGGGATGGAACGGTGTGTGCCCCTATGTGGGGATAATTCCCATGAGATAGGTCTGTCGTTTGAGATGAAAAAATGTGTGCCCCTAAGAGGGTTGAAGGTTCCCATGAGATGGGTGTATTGTTCTCCTCTATGTAGAGAGTTGAGACGATGTGATACTCCCGATGATTCTCATGTGAGACTCAGTGTTAGGTGATTTATATGTACTAAAAAAGACACTAAACTACCCTCAATTAAATTGTTAACCCAGGGTAAGTAAACTTAGAGTTGTAGCAAAATATATGCCAAAGGTAAAAATGTTGGTAGGAGTATAGTCTAACTACGAAAAGAAGCTATCTAGGGATAATCTACTCAAGCAAACCTATCTAATGAACAAACCCTACTAAGAAAATTGAAACTAGGTAACCTAAGTACTTTTGGGCCAAGGACTGGTGGATAGTTCCTAAGAAAGCGAATGAAAACTCTATGTAAAACAAACTAGGTCATGATAGTAAGCAAAGGTAAACTACTAAGCATACTAAGAAAATGATGAAAACAAACTACCTTTAACTTGCCAATCTACATTCAATGAGCAACTACCCTATGAAAGAAAATAAATAAGCAAGTAAGCAAAAGCACCTATCTAACCTATTAAAGAAAATAGTCAAGCAAGCAAAAACACCTAACTAACCTATTAAAGAAAATAGACAAGCAAGAAAAAGCATAAAGCAAAAGACAAGTAAGCAAAGACTTCTCATTGAACAACTACCTAGCCTAAGAGGCAAGTGAACTAAATGCCTAATGCAAAACTATTTCTCTTGTGTGAAAGGAAATTTAAATGCTCAATGCAATGCATGAAAGGAAATCTATCCTATTGAAAGCAAGAAAGATTAACAACTAAACTTATGAAAACAAGAAACTATCTTTTCTAACTTATGAAAGCAAGAAACTAACTTTAACCTATGAAACACTCAAATGTAATGCTGGTGGTTGTGTGAATGCCTTCGATGGTGACGGATTATATCTCGATGACACTTGACAACAAAGGACAGTTGTAATGGTATAAGCTCAATACTAATTTCAATGGCAAAATTAAAGGTGTGAAGTAAACAGTCCAATGAAAACTTAGCCATGATAAAAGTAATGTTAAATACCCTTCATATTCATGTACAAACCATTAACATCATAATGAGATCATCATGATCAAACTAAGGAGTTTAATTTCATTTTAATCTATGAAAGGAAATTGCGTGAAAGGAAACTACACTATGTCTATTCTAACCATTCAAACTATGATAAGGAAATGAATTAAAAACATAAATTAAACTATGATATAAAAAAGTAAACTGACAATCTACATTAACCAATAACTAAGCAAGTGAAATCTATCTAAAATTGAAGTAAGCAAGCTATGATTCAAAAAACTAGAAGTAAATCTATCCATCCATCAATCTTTGTCAGAAGAAACCTAGATTAAAACTATGTTTCGTTCTAATTAAAAATCTGTTCTAAACTTGACTGTAAAAATATACAAGAAAGCACAATTTAACATCTAACTACATGCGGGGTTAGTATAGTGAGAGAGAGACTTGCAAGCCTTTTCTAATCTACGAGATTAATTCATGTTAATACATCTCATCATTCTAACCTATAAAAGAGAAGCAAATCAGTTAAACTACAACAAATTAATTAACTAAATAAAAATATGCATGTACAGGAAATAAAGAAAGAGCAATTAAATTAAGAAATGCATAAATCAACATGAAGAGAGTTACCAGACTGTTGGTGGCCCCCCCAGCAAGTCGTGGTCACTCTCTAAAATCACACCACGACCTCAATAGGCCAAATTCACCATAAAAATCCAAAAACGCAGGTTTGGCACTATTCTGACAATGTAAAACTAGAAACAGAGCAAAATCATTTTTTCTGGCAATTCTAATGCTTATGCTACTTGGTTAACAATCTAATGATCATCCTATTGGTATTTATAAGCTTACAACCTAGGTGGTCGACCAAAAGAGGGTCGAACCACCTCTAAATTCGGCAAATTACATTAAATGCATCCATAAATAACAAAATGGAGGAACCCAATAAGCGTCCTCTTTGGACAACTGAAATCGAGTTGTCTTGAGCTTAGTAGCTGGAGGGGGCGATGAAAAACAAAACCCATGTGCTCGATTTGTCCACCACTGGCCGCCAATACCATAACTGCCAACTTGCCTTGTGTTTTTGTGCAATACTGGGTGTCGGAACGAGTGTCGGATCAAGTACTGGAACGAGTGTTGGATCAAGTGTCAGACCAAGAAACATGGTGCATTTTTCCCTGTAATAGCACAAAAACATGAATTAACTCTTGGAAACCATAAAATATGATAAATTAAACATATTACCATAAATTCTTCAAAAAGCTCCTTTGAAAGATAAAAAATGCATATATACATATGGAAAAAAGTGTATAATAATGTCATGAAGATGATCATATCTCGAGCCCAACATACCCCCACACCTACGATTTTGCAGGTCCCACTGCAAACAAAAAGAAGTCATCCCTCGGAATTAGTCTTGTTGAGGAGGGTCGGCTTTAGAAGCCTCTCCTTTTTGCTTTGTAGGCTTAGCCTTGTGCCTCTTATGTTTCTTTAATTGTGCTCTTAAGCTGCAGTTAGATTGGGTCATCCCATCGACCAACCATTGAAGGGAGTTAACTTTTACCTAAAGGAATTCATTGTCATGATGAAGGTGTGCATCTATTATCTTCCTCTCTTCTAATTTTTGGAGAAGCTGATGGTTTTCCCTTTGTAGCTCTTCTATAGTTGGGGCAAAATCAGTGATCTTCGAGGAAGGCTTAGGTCCTTTGAGAGATGTGGACAATTTATCAATTTTAGGATCAAGAGTGGGCATGGGTGAAGTAGGTGTGATGGGAGATTGGAAAGGTGAGGTAGGTTCTGATTTTGTTTTCCTTAGTGGCTCTAATCCATCCGCAAAGACTTATCTAGGTTTCTTATGAGGGCTCTCAAGGTTAGAGGATACTTGGATAGGATCCGAAGCAGGTGGAGGTTTTGCATAAGGCTTGGTTCTTATGTTCCGAGTACTCTTCTGAAAGGGTCCCTTACCAAATCGGTTGGCTCCTCTCTTGTTTGTGGGAATGATGGGAAAGTCTTGCTGCATTAATTCGTGGGGATTCTTAGGTGTAGGATCAAGAGAAAATGAAGGCATTGGGGGGTCAACAATAGGCTTCTTTTGGTCTTTATTCTTGGTCTTTTTCCCCGATGAAAAAGTAGCAATATCAACAATCTTTTGGTATTGTTCCAGCAAAGAGGGAGTTTGTGCAAGGGAGTTTGGAGTTTTTAGAGAGTGAGGCTTGGATGGAGAGAAAATTTTTAGGCTAAGTGGATTTTTGCTAGTCTTAACTGTCAAGTGAGGATTTGCAAACTGGTAGATAAAGACATCCCAACTTTGTCCCTGCTTCTCTATTTCGGTAAGAACGAGGAGTTTGATCAAACTGTGGTGGAAGAGACTATTGTGGGGGTTGGTCACATTTTTCCTCACTTGAGAGGACATTTTCTCCAAGATTTTGAGAAAATAAAAAGGAAAGTTCAAAGGTTTATTTAACAGAAAATGAGCCAGCAATATAAAGTGACAAGCTTTGAAGGTGGAGTATCTACCTTCACATGTAATTAACTTTTTGATAATGATGAGGGGATTGACCAATTCTGTCTTTATCCACTCCTTAGCATACCCTTTCGCTCCTAAAATTATCTTGAATTCGGGCTTAAACACCTTGTTGTAACTTGAACGCGACAATTGATGATTCTTGAACCACCTATCTCCCATTCTTGGAAGTTTTGTTGCAGTAGCAATTGACTCTTCTGTGACTGCAAAATTGAGAGACCCTACATGTGTTATCTTGCCATCAAAACCAACTACAAATTGCATATAAAGACCATCATCATGGCCTTGCAAACTCGACAGAAATGGCCCCCAGCCGGCACACAAGAACACTTCCCTACACTGTGCAAATTCTGGAATGGAAAACAAGTCTGCATAGGAGGATGGTTCGTATTGCTTGGGAATTGTGACAGGGTTTAAATTCACCAAGCAAGGGACAAATCAAGCCACACAGAGACACGAATTGGGCATGGTCTATGTAAGGTAGCTAGAGAGGTAGTGGGGGGGCCCAGAGGGCCCATAGTGATAATAGTGGAGGTCATTCAATGTAAGGTGGACTAGGTCCATTATATTATTAAATAAGGCCCACTATGGTAGTTAGATATAATAAATGTAAG